>VRLP01005611.1:0-35226 GCA_009660295.1 Lophius piscatorius
TAGAGCCATGTCAATATGTCACAAAGGCACTAGAGCCATGTCAATATGTCACAAAGACACTAGAGCCATGTCAATATGTCACAAAGGCACTAGAGCCATGTCAGTATGTCACAAAGACACTAGAGCCATGTCAATATGTCACAAAGACACTAGAGCCATGTCAATATGTCACAGAGACACTTCAGTCACACCATTACATCAAAGATGCAGTAGAGCCACGTCTTAGTCACACTGAGGCACTAAAGCCACATCTTTAGGTCACAGAGGCACTAGAGCCTTGCCATAGTGTTACAGATGCACTAGAGCCGCGTCTTGAGAACACCTGTTTACAAGTTTCACTGAACGAAACACTGAATCGGCGAGTGTGAGCATGAAAATGAGCGGACCCTTCCGTGGAAACTTCCTTGTGTTTCTTTGGTTAAAGTGATTTAGTGTCTGATTTACAAACCGGTTCTCGGCGTGACGCTGGATCACCGGGACACAGATATTAGTTTTGTTCCACACGGGACGTCATAATTTAGCTTTAACCACAAACAGGAGAAACCGGGTCTCACCGCACTCGGCTGGGCCGTACGGTGAATTATCGCCTCTTCACGTCACATGATCTTTGATCCACTGCTTGTTTTGTTGTGAAGCCTCGTATGTCCCGAGGTTTGCACGCACCATCAGCCACTAAGTCACGCAGACAGCCGAGAAACAAAAACCTCGATTCAACCTCCTGATAACAGGAAGAGAAAACAAACAAGAGATAAAGAGACGTTGTTCCTCTGTGATAGCGGAGAAATTAGCATCCAGAGCGGCGGTTAGCCGTCCCTCTGTTTGCAGTCTGGGTCCTGGTTCTGGAGCCAGAAGACTGGATGGTGGCTTCATGTTAAGATAGAACTTTATTGATCCCGTGATAATAATTAAAAAAAAAAAATAATAATAATAATAATAATAATGATAATAATTCTAACTACAATAAAATAAATAGCTTTAATTATAATAATAAAATAAATATATAATAATAATAATAATAATAATAATAATAATAATGAGGTAAATATATAATAGTAATAATAATAATGAAAAATAAAATCATAATAATAATTAAAAGAAAAAATATTATATTAATAATAATAAAGAAATATACAATAATAATAAAGAAATATACAATAATAATAATTACAATAATAAAGATAATAATACTTGTAAAAAAAAAGAAAATAAAAATAATAATAATAATGAAATAAATATATAATAGTAATAATAATAGTAATAACGAAAAATAAAAATTATAATAATAAAGGTAATAATACTTGTAAAAATAAATAAATAATAATAATAATAATAAAATGAAATAATAATAATAATAAAAACTTTATTTTTGTAGCCCTTTTCATACAAGATATTCAGCCCTGTATGATAAACATACAGTTCAAATGAAGATAAAAAGAAATAAAAAATTAAAATAAAATATTCGTGCAGGTGAAAAACAAAATTCATAACAAATCATATCATAAAAATAGGAATATAAAAGACATAGAATGTTAGAAAAGAAACTGTAAAAAGGTACAAATTTAAGCTAGTAAAAGTCTGATTCAAATAGAAATGTTTTAAGCTTTCTTTTAAAAACAATCATCGAACTAGCCTCTCGGATAAGTCTGTTCTACAACTCACAGAAACTTCATCTTCAATTTTCCTCCAACTGTTATTAAGAACCTCGTAAAACCTACACAAAGTAATGAGCTCATTCTTAGCACGCATCATAATAATATAATAATTCTGTTCAGTAGTGGAAGTAATATTCCTCATAAAACCCAGTAAGGTAGTAAATGTAATAAATAATATTTATTGTACTGAGCAATAAATTACATTTGATGCAATAAAAAAGACGATAACTTGGTGACATTGCTCATGATAACAGAAGTAATAAAAGTAAGTGTTCACAGTTTTATTATTGTTGACCAATAAGGTGGAAAAACTTCCCAGTATTTAGTCAGAAGAAGGTCATATAAAATATAAAGAGGGGCAGGGTACTTCCTGGAGAAGTCCCCGGTTCATCACGGCGCTGACAGACCATCGTTCACCCCCACCTTCACGCCCACAGACACTTTAGAGACACCACTTCACATAGAATGCATGAGTTTGGGAAAACACGCAAACTCCAAACAGGAAGTCTCCAGGATGGACCTGGAACCTTCTTGCTGTAAGGTGAAGCTGCGCTTACCCTGTACCCCTTTTGAGTCGTGGCCGTTTCATATCGAATCACGCTCTACGAATCAAACGTTTGCGACATGATTGCTCGCACTCTACGACCCGTCCGGCTCCTGCAGCCTGTTGTCGCTATTTATGGTTGTCAATAAAGTTTGGTATCAAAAGATCGCATCCCACACCGACTCGCCAAGTGGTTTCGAGGCTTCGCATCAAAATGAGCCTCGGCGGTCGTTTACGTTTGTCTTTAGCGACGTGTCTCGCTGGAAAAAGTCGTAGTCCGTTACCGAACAGAGAATCCTCGTGTTCTGGCCGACGCGTGAACATTCTCCAAACAGAAGCGCCCGCGTCCTCGGACGGGAACGTTTTAGTTTATATCGCTAATATTATTCGTGTCGTTATTATTAGCGAGGAGCCTCAGACGCAGCAGGGGTCGGAGGTCGGTTGACTTGAATGGAATTGAAGTTGCAGCGGGTAAAAGAAACACAACCGGCGGCACCGAGGCCCGAGTGGATGTTTCTCTTACCCACCGACAACAGCGCCGGCGCTCGCTCGCCACTCGTGAATGAATGAACGGACTGTACAAACGCAAACACTCACTTATACTCGAATATAGACCATGCTGTATGCATGATACACACACTCACACACACACACACACACACACACATACACACACACACACACACACACACGAGTGTGAAATACACAAGCCGTCATTCCTGGACCCGGCGCTGCTGCTGTCAGGCCGCCACTCTGTGCGTCCTCAGCGCACCTGCGCTGGTTCGTTGCACTACGTGTTCCGATCCGTGCTTCCTGGCACGGAGCGCCGAAACGACATCACGCCCTCTCGCCACATCCGCACGGGCCCGGTGCCACCCTGGCCTCGCTGCCGTCTGCTGAATGGGCCGCTCTATGAGGGCTTTCATGTCTAGCGGGCCATGTCATGTCTTTAGCCATGAGTTCATTTCCCAGGCCGGGATCCAGGGGATGTTTAATTTGGCGGCGGCGCCCTGATCGTTTGACTGAAGTGGGGGTCGACGCCGACGTGTTTATTCACTTTTCATGCGGAGGAAATGTGCGTGTTTGCTGAGGGAGCTAATACGCATGTGATTGGAAGAGTTCTCACTCACGCCGGAGGTTGTTGTGTGAAAAAAGACACAGGGAGGCGGCTAGTTTCCCCGTTTGGGTCGTCCTGGGTGTGCGTCGGATCAAAAGACCAGAAGAGTGATGTCATGTGTGCAAAAGTTTGATTGGCAGGGCGAGGAAGACTAACCATTGTTGGCCTGAATAGGTTTTTTTTTTTTAAAAACATATAATCCAGTCTTAAACTCTATAAAATGAGTCGCTGTGATTTTCTTAATTGAGGTAGAGAGTAAATATTTATGTGACCAGAACCGAAGTCGGATCCTTGTGGAATTCAGGCCGAGTTCTTTATTGTTTGGAATTAAAACATAAACTTAAATGTTTAGGCTTTTACAATATTAAATTATCCTTATTTAACATAACCAGTCGGTCAAACGCTTTTTTTTTTCAGTGTAGATGTTGTTTTTTCCCTCTCAACCAGCCCCCCCCCACACACACACACACACACACACTGACACTTAAACTTTCCCTCCGGTGCCCCCCTCTGCTTCCCGCTCCCTGAGCTGTTTTGTTCTAACGCTTCAGAGAGGATTAGTCGGTGATAAGACACATCGGGCTCAGAATGTGGACCTTGACCCCATGACTCAACTCTCAGAAAATGTTGAGTCATGGTTGTACAGCAGAGCTGCAGAGGCGAGGAGGGATGACATCATCCCATGAGTGTGTGCACATAGGTGGGGTAACTGCTAGGGGTGCAGCTATTGTCTGGTGTGTGTGTGCGTGTGTGTGTGTGCGTGTATGTGTGTGCGTTTGTGTGTGTGTGTGTGTGTGTGCGTGCGTGTGTCCATGCATGTCGTTGTATCCCTGCTCTGGAGCGTGACTCAGAGGCTGCAGGTCGGTCGGCTGGGACAGACTCTGACTCACCGTCTGTCTGCCAGAGGTGACGTTCCAGGTCTGTCTCCTTTTTTCCCGCCAAAATATCCCCCCTATCGTTACTCCTCCAAACCCCCCACTGGATTGCTCCCTCCTCATCTACTTGAGCTTTGTTCAACCAGTTCTGACCTTTAACCTCCTGCTCCTGTTGACTTTAGAGACCGCTGACGGAGCCGTCGGCGCTTTGAGTCACGCTGACTCGAACCTCCCTGCAGTGATTTGTGTTTCTAGGAGCGTTTTCACATTTCCAATAAGCTGATTTCTGACAAGCGGCACCAGCGGGGGGCCTGCTTGATGTCTTTAAAATGGAATCTCTTCAGATAAACCTCTTCTATTCGACCACCTCAGTCCCAAACCCGGAAGTAAGTCTGTGAAATTGCCCCCCCCCCCCGGTGCTGGATCGCCCTTTCACTCGTTCTCATTTCTTTGCTGCCGCAGACCATTAATTTGAACGCGATAACTCAAAAACTATTTCATGGATCATTTTCAAATTTTATGACCCCATAGACTTCAGTGAGAGGAAGAACTGGATTGGTTTTTGGAAAAACGTCGGTTGTATATTTCCAAACGTCTCGCTTATTTGGAAAAAGCTTTTGGTCGACTTTTGTCTTTGAGTTGGTTGCTAACGGCTACTAGCTGCTTTTAGACGTCTAATTGTGAGCCGCACATTTAATATATCGTCAAAACATCTCACCTTCGTCCCAACTTTTCCGCTTGGGGCTCAAACACACATCCTATTCACCTCTGTTGCTACCTCCGCTACCCTCTCAAGAGTTGCAACGACGCAGAATTCCATTAAACCTCCGCTGCGTTTGTACAGAATGGAGAGGCGCAATAATGAGAGAAAAAAAAATCATGGATACAAAGTGTTTTTAGCTTGTAATAAAGAGCTGGTAAATCTAATTTGTAACATAACTTATATTAGGATTTGACTTAGAATTTTTTCTTCCCGCAAGATCACACTTATCGTTTTTTTGTGTGTATGTTTATACAGGAATATGTTAATTTTTGCGTCTTTTTCTTGTTTTGTATTTTTAAATGCTATCTCCTTAACCACCTCATATATTTTTTTTTTACACATTTAAGACCATTACGACTTTGAAATAAGATTAAAAAGAAATATTTAAGTATGTTACGATGACATTTCTCTTTAAGTTAGGTGGAAATTTGAGCATTTGAGATATTTCCAAGATTATTTGACTTAACAAGATGAAAAATTAGTCCCTATATATATCAGTGAAATATAACTTTTTAAGTGTTTGTATCTTAAATCATGTGCAATAAGATATTTTGTCCAGAAGTTAGACCAGTACTCTTGGTAAGATTTTGAGTTTTTGCAGTGCACCATGTCCTTTTGTGCTGCCTGGCCATCTTACTGCATTTATACAGACGTGGATTCTACTCTGTTACTACCTTAGCTGCTACTACCGTTCAGCAGCTAACTCAAGACAGTGGAAAATCGACTAGGATCATGTTAAGTTTGAGTGGCGGGATGAGCCGCCAAGTAATTTTTTCCGTCATTAACACCAACGTCAAACGTCGTACTCTACACCAGCGCTTCCTAAAATTCGACGCAGGAGCAGCATCGGTTCGCATCAAGAAGGAATGAAAACCAATGAAAGCAGCCAGAATTCTAACAGGATGAGTCAGATTATTTTTCTGGAACCAAAAGAGCCCCTCCCTTTAGGCCCCTCCCTTTTGTTTTCAATAAGTGGCTTATTAAGCCATTGCCTAATTATTTGACGATTCTTCCTCCTTGGCTTCTCGAAGGCGATGGAATGGAAGGTGTGGAAACATTTGTCTGAGAAAAAAAACAACAATGTGCAATGAAACGAAGTAAAGTCGAGGAAATGCCAGAGAAGGGAAACTATAATGTTGCATCAGTGTTGAGACATCGCAGAAACACGACGTCCTTCTCATTCGTCATATTCTATCTTACATTTATGCAACACAAACACAGTCGGGTGGAGGCTGAGATCAGGTTAAGAGAAGTTTGCTGTCAGGGTTTTGTCTGTCAAACACGACAAAGAACAAACAGAAGCTCTTATTCTTGTGATGACTCAGCAGGTTTTGTCGTTTGATAGATTTATTCATTTTTAATTTGATTTTGGCCAAGTTTCAGTGTTATGACTCTTAAGTAACACATTTAGTGTTGCACTCATGTGTGAAACAAAAGTAACATATTAAAAATAATATAAATGTAACATTAATCAAAACTATATACATAACCAAAATATTTAGTCAATGATGTGTTGACATAAAAAGGTAAAGTCAATAAATCATTTGTATTATTGTGGAATAAAGAACAATACATATTTTCTGTTACAAAATATGTAAACTAGTAACTAGTGCTTAATTACACAGTTATGATTCATTTAATTTAAAAAAAATCTAACTTTCATGTACTGAACACAATTATGTTGACTTAAATAAATAAACTTATGTTTCATGTACTGAACACAATTGTGTTGACTCAAATAAATAAAGTTATAGTTCATGTATTGAAAACAATTTGGTTGACTTAAATATATTTAAAAAAAATGTATGTTTCATTTACTAAACTCTGTTTTTTAATTCCCAAAGATGCAATCCTTTATTTCCTTCAACGTTAAAAAATGAAAAATAAATTCCTGGCATCCAATGATTATAAGTTACAAAAAAAGAAAAGAAAACCTTTAGTAAAACTATAAAGAAGATTCTTGCTGTGTGACGACGGTTTATTACCATAAATAGCCTTTAACACTTGTGTTGTTGGGTATTTTCACTAGTGCTATCAGCCATTATCACCAACATAAAGGATATGAAGACAGCTTTGGAAACACTTTTGAGAAACAGCATTGACTTGCGAACCATCTTAGGAGATGATGTCATTCAAGATTGATGCAATGAAATGAAGTCAAGTGCTGGGAATACCTCCTCTCGACTAATTATTAACAACGTTGTGTAAAACGACGGTAATGACTACCTGAATGATGTCATGAGGTTAAAACATGTACATGCTTAATACAAAAAGGTTGTTAAATCACACAGACACACACACACACTGACTACACACACATTGTGTCGCTGTCGGCGCCCACGCATGCCCTCGGAGAGCGGTGCCTCTCAGAGCAAACACACAGAATTGTCCGAGCCTCTCCAATCCTCCACACTCACTCTCTGCTTCTTTGACAGTCCATTGAATAATCTTGACCTCCTTGGTTCATGAAAGACGCACAAGAGCCAGCCTTATGATGTCATCGGGGTCAGAGGTCGGGATTGTGATGCCTACACAGCCAGAATGCCGCAGTCTTTGGACAAAACCCCGACTTTATCCGTCGTGACCTTCTGGTCCAGATGCAGGACTGTAAAGAAACAAAGACTTTAGGGCCAGAATCACGGAATGGATCATTTGGACCCTCAGCTGTCAACCAAAAGCTTTTTCCACTCATGACTTTGTGTTTCTGTCTGTATTCCACACAATAATTCACACAATGACGTGAGTGAAATGTGTTTCATGATTTTTACAACAGATATTCGTGTAGAAACTTCGCTGTAACAAATAGAATCTTTCATTTGTGGATTTGCAGTGGGAGAGAAGTCACTTCCTGTCAAGAGGCGGGACTGTAGCTCCTATTTTCTGCTTTACTGTTCTTCCTTTAGCGTTAGCCACTCTGCCAACGTTAGCTCCTTGAAACTTGCTACTTTCCTCGGGATGATTAAGTGATCCGCTGATTAAGTTAGTTGTCCCAAACATTTTTTCCGGGTTGTTCCTCCACTGCTTATTGGTTTTACAAATTGCTTTTCTTCACCCACAATGAAAGGTTTCCAAGCCGGTGAGACATCAAAGTAGGCCTCCTGGCGGCGATTCATTTTCTTCTTCTTTGACTCAGCTGCCAAGCGGATAGTTTAACTTAAATCTTCCGCTGGTGGGCTGCACACATCATTAAAATGTGAGAACCCAGTCCGGCGGTACTGCCTCTTTGACCATTCCCGACGCAGGACAAGGACTCACCATGAGACATTTGTTAGGTTCATTTCATAGTTTTGTTTTTGAGTCACGTAGAAGTAAAAGTCACTCTAGATGCCGACGATACTGTGACATACATCACAAAAGGGTCTTTGTTGACTTGAGTGGTCAGTTCAGGGTTTGTTCAAGGGGTTCTTCCTGCTTCGCTCCAATCATGGCAACACTTCACCCAATTATTTCCGATGTTACGGCCGCGTTTCAACTGGATCCATAAGCTTTCAGAAAAGACGGCAGTTGTTTTTGTCTACACAACGCTACGATATCTGTGTTATAAAAAATGGTGGTTTCAAAGTTGGCTGGATGTATGATCCGCTATGACGATCCCGAACCCAATCCGCTAACGCAACCGGTTCTTGTTCATCGTCCAGAAAGGTCTTGGTTCCATTGTGGCACCAGTTGCCATGGCGGAGTGCCTGTTCTCTGACTACGCAACGTAAAGAACCGGTTCAATTAGTCACTGACTTCCAACCGGCTCTGCAACTTCACTACTGGAAAAGTATCCAATGGAAAGTCAGAACTTTTTTTGGGAGGATATCCCTTCCTTTGAGTGAGTGGGACCTCTTCCATGGAGGTTACCAAGTTTGTACAGGTGGCCTAGAACGCAAAAAACCCAAACAAACACTGACTCAAGAGAGAGATTTTCATCTCACTTCCTCTAAAAAGAAACAATGAAGAAGAACGGTTAACTGGCGTACGGTACCCCTTCAGTGAAACATAACCTACCATTGTTCCATCTTTCACCGCCAACATTCTGGAGTCCACTCGTTGCCATGTTTGCGTTGGCGCTCTCATCCTATCGGTCAACTTCAAAGAAGCGTTCTATCGGACAAATGGTGATCTATAATGACGAATAAGCTGCTACGTGCGTCGTCCTTATTATATATCTCATCATCCAATTTTTTCATTTCCTGTGATCCGAGATGACGATTGAAAGATGAACTCTTCAAAAAAATATAAGTTTTACGGAGATCTGAGAGGCTTAGCGGCTGATTAAGACACCAGCTGTTATTTAGGTCATGTTTTTTTTTCCTTATTATTATTAGCAACAAGCAACTTCCTCGACACTTTCCAAAGGAAGTGAAAATAGTAGGCAGGAAGAAAGAGTTCAGCATCTTAAAAGTCTCCAGATCAACTCGGCTGTAGTCAACAGAGACTTTCTGCGTCCCTTCTAGGCTGAAATCCTTCAGCAGGTACTTCCTGGAGCGTTCTGGTCACAGGGTCACATCTTATGGACCCTTGTCGTTCATCCGGCTCTTTCTGGGCCAGATGTCAGTGTTTCTAGTGAGACGACGCGTTTAAAATGCTAACCCTCACATTCTTATCTTTAAGAGGGATCCTGATGGACCTCTGGTTGCGTCAGTCACCACCTGGCCACGCCCACTGCAACGTATTTATCAGCGCGGTCTTGGACCCCGCAGGGCGACTTTCACTCTCAGCTTTAGTCTCTGGGTCTCTTCTATCTCTACTCACTGGTTCTTTTCTAACGCTGTTCCCTGTCGCACACACAAACTCACCGCAGCGCCGGTTTACGCTCCAGCAGCAGCAGCGACACCATATGAGGAAGACTTTGACCTTCAACTCATCGAGAGGAATTTGCACAAATCTGTGAAACAAGAGCGAACTCCTCCCCCTCCACACACAAACACACACACGCACGCATGCACACACACACATACACACACTTGACATATGTACACAAACACGCATTCACACACACACATGCACACACTTGACATATGTACACAAACACGCATTCACACACACACATACACACACTTACACGGAATCTACATCTGGTTTACACTCACTCACAGACACGCACGCATACACACACACACACACATATGAATAGACACATGTACACACACACACACTCTTATGTACACACACACGCACGCATACACACACACACACATATATGCATACACACACACATATGTACACAAACAAGCACACACACACACACAAAAACACACACACACATACACTTACACGGAATTTACATCTGGTTTACACTCACACACATGCACGCATACACACTAACACGCACATACATATGTACACAAACACGCACGTACACACACAAAAACACACGCACACACAAACACATAAAGGCATACACACGCACACCAAAACACACACACAAACACACTCATACACACAAACAGACAAACACATACGCGCACACACAAGCACAAACACAACCTCACAAACAGACACGCACACACACCGACACATACATACATACACAAACACACACGCGCACAGAAACAAAACACTCACACATACATACACAAGCACACACAGAAAAAAAACACACAAACGCACACACACACACATAAACAAACACACACGCACACACATACATACATAAACAAACACACACGCACACACATACATACATACACAAACACACACGCGCACACACATACACACACACACACACACGCACACACATACATACATACACAAACACACACGCGCACAGAAACAAAACACTCACACATACATACACAAGCACACACAGAAAAAAACACACAAACGCACACACACACACATAAACAAACGCACACACACACACATAAACAAACACACACACACACACATAAACAAACACACACGCACATAAACAAACAAACACACACACACTGCAGTATCACTATTTTCTGTTTTAACTCCACAGCCCACATTTTGAAAGCAGTGCTCGTTCTAAAGTTGTTTGTTTGTTTGTTTGTTCTCCGTCTGGTAGGAACAATAGGTGGAAGTGTAGAGAAATGATTGACCCTCTGTGCACCTCAACCTACCTTATCGGTGATGCCCCTCCTCTGATGACCTCCCAGGTTGTAATGACAAATAAACACAACGTTGGGATTTCTATTTCTATCTCAAACACTGTGTGTGTGTGTGTGTGTGTGTGTGTGTGTGTGTGTGCGTGTGTGTGTGTGTGCGCGTGTGTGTGTGTGTGTGTTTTTTTCAAGGGAAGACATCGGGGAGGAAATGGACCTCTACTGCCCCCTGCTGGTGTCTGTAACACATAGAATTCTTTTTTTATTTTTTATAATTTGCTCAAATCTCAGCAAAAGTTGAATCAAAGCGATTTAAAGAGAAAAAAAAGAGAGTCTAGACTTTTTAAACGCAGAGAAGATCTCACGGCTGTCGTTCCCTCCGAGTTCAGGCCGACTCTTTGAGTGATTATCCAGAGTTTCAACTTAATTACCTTCTGTTTTGGGTTATTAAAAATGACAAAGGTTTGTCTGAGGAAAGCAGCCATGCAGACATCCACGACCTCTGACCCCGGGGCGCCGTTCACCAAAGGAGGTGCAGAAAAACATATTTAACATTTGACATCTACGTATAAAAAATAAAATAAAACACACGACGACCCTTAAAGAACACCGGTGAGTTCTAAATTAACGCATTTTGATACACCAACGGATATTTAAAACTTTTTTTTTAACGTGAAAATACAGAGTCGGGCCTGATTTTCAACGTAATTAAACGATTTAATTCATTAATAATAAAAACAATCATAAAAATAATGTACAAGAAAAGTACTTTACAACCAAGAAACGACTTGTTAAAAGGATAATAGATATTTGTACAGAAGATATTAGCAGGAAACCTTTTCTAACTAGCAGTAATCCAATTCTGCGCGGCTAACCTTGATGCTAAACGCTACGCTCCTCTTCGTGGAGGCCAGAAAGGGTCGTCGGCGTTCTCGCACACACACACACACACACGCACGCACGCACGCACGCACACACACACACACACACACACACACACACACACACACACACACACACACCTCTGTTCACCTTTGACTGCACAATTGTGCGGGCCGCTCTTTGTAATCACTCGTAGGTGAACATGTGTTCATGGAAATGAACCCCATTACCTTCAAATGGCGTTTGAAAAGTGCTTCCAAAACAACGCGGTCACCGTCGGACACAGACGAGCCTTTCACCGACGCCATTCACGCACAATCCATGCGTGCACACACGCTCTCCGCCTACACACCCTCAGCCTCTCACACAAAGAGGTGGTTCTCTCCAACGAGGGTGAGGCTGACCAGAGGTGGGCTGGCTGCTACAGCGGGGTCGCTGTGCGTTTGCGGGCATTGGACCGCTCACACATGTTGAGACGGACGAGACTGAAGGAGAAGCATTACGGCATCGTTTTGCTCAACAGCTTTACCAAAAAGATTAAATTCTAATTGAATCTTTACAATTTTGCCGAATCCCTGAGAAAGAAAAATGAAAATTCAAGCAAAGGATGTTGTACTAAAATTAGCATTTTTATTCCTACGTCTTCTGCGCCTTCCACTTCGGTGTTTCTGTTCTGCCCGGTTAGCGTATTGTGACATCACTACTCCAAACGGCTTATTATTTTATTTTATATTGTTTTATTTTATTTTATTTCAATGTATTTTATTTTATTCAGTTTTATTCTATTTTATTTTAATGTATTTTATTTTACTTTATTTTATTTCATTTATATTTAAATGCAGAAACACATAACGTCACAAAAATCGAAGTATCTCTAAGAGATGCCCAAACGTACCTCTGGGTAAAATGACACTAAAATCTGTCCTTTACTTTTTATGTGATCTCTCTCACAACAAACAAACAAACAAACAAACAGAAAAACATATAAACAAACAACAAACATAAAAACTAGAAAATGCACTCAGAGAACTCAACCCTCCAGCAAGAATCAACAGAACTCTAGTTTTAGGAAGAAGTCATGCAGATTTCTCAGTTAATGTCTAATGAGTTACTGCCAGACTTTAAATCTACTGAAAACTCCAGCAAACTCCCAAGTATCTCCCAAATATTCTGTAGACGCTCGTCTCCTGTGGCTTCCACTTCAGTGTCTCTGCTCAGCACCAATGAATCCCCAGTTCCACCCACAAAGGAACATTAAGGGAATCAAAGGGACTCCAGAGTTCGCCCCCAAACAAAGATCAAAGTTAACAAAGGATCAAAGGCAGCAAAAGCTATATAGTGACATCACCACTCCAAATGGCAAATTATTTTTGTTTCATTTGATCTTAAATCCAGCGAAAAACACAATTTCTGTCACCTCATGGATACGCCAAGAACTTCCGTAACCCTGCTCACAAACAAACAAACAAACGAACAAACAAGAAAACAAATACACACAAAAATACAGACAAACGCACAGGAGTGAAAACATAACCTCCTTTTCGGTGTAATAATAGGCCGATAATAATAAAACATTAATGATCTACTACTAACTTCACAACTGAAAGAAACTTTTTATTTTCAAGGACACACATTATTAAATGAAACGTGAAAGAATAATTGAGTCGTAGAATAAATAAAACACATGAAGTGAGAGAAGTGATGACAAAAATACAAATAGAAATGAAAATCCACCAACACTAAATACATTTTCTGAGACTAAATGAGATTAAAATTTCAAAACTTCTAAGGGAAGTATTAAGAAGTATCTTTTTGTTTCGGTGAAATCTTTTTGTTTTCCTGAACGGGGATCAGGTGCACCCACGGGTCACCTCATCGCCTTCATTGGAATGGGGGTTGGGTGGAGGTTTGGAGGCTTTGACGCTGACGTCTACCAGGCCAACACCGCCCCCTGCTGCCGAGAGAGGTTCATTACATCGTCTGCATTTATAGTATTCACTCTACAAAGAGAGTAACTACCAAAGTTTTACAGTCAAATGTAACACTTGAAAGTTTTTCCCTGCCCAGTAATAATACATTTATAATATTAAAAGCTGGAGTTTAAGGGTATTTAAAGGGAAAAGAACATATTAGTAATAAAAATGTTAAAATGTTTGAAGAATGTTGGAAACATTTACAGTGCATTAATAAAGTTTTATGACTGCAGCTGTTAAACATTATAATGATGATTAATGATTTTATTTCCTTAAAGTCGGGGATTATTATAGAAACATCAAGGCCGCGTCACCCGCCCCCGCAGATACATCGTGTTAACGCGATAACTCCAAAGCTATTTCATGGATCATCTTCAAATTTTATACCCATATAGACCTTCGTATGAGGAAGAACTGGATTGATTTGGGGAAAAATCAGATGCAT
Organism: Lophius piscatorius; assembly: GCA_009660295.1. Classification (NCBI taxonomy): domain Eukaryota; kingdom Metazoa; phylum Chordata; class Actinopteri; order Lophiiformes; family Lophiidae; genus Lophius; species Lophius piscatorius. Next base: position 14,308 of record VRLP01005611.1, read on the forward strand.
ACTACCGACACTAGGGGGAGCTTTAGCTACAAAATTGCTGGGTCACAATTTATCATCTGTTAGTCGGATTTAATGTAAATTTGGTGCAAATGAATTGTCATATTTTACTATAATAGTTCGTATTTTACTAAATTGTTTTGTTTTGTTTTTACCAAGGACCCTCGACTGTTTTTTAGACATTCCTAACTGTTGGTCTGATTCACTCAGGTTTTAATACGCAGGTTTTTTTAACTTATTTCTTTGTTTCTGTGTTTTAGATATTAAAATGTATTTATTCCGCAAAGAAAAGAAAAAAGTTTACATGAGGAATTATTTTCCCATAGTTTATTTTTTTTTTCCCTTAGTGAGGACATTAAAGGGTTAATTAAATCCTTACTTATGTCAAAGACAGTTTAAGAAGATGATCTGTGATCAATCACAGATTATTTTCTCTTTTTTTTCTCCGAGCCATAAAAGGAAAAAAAGAAGAAAAAGAGGAAAAAAGAAAGAAAAAAGGGGAATAAATGGAGGAAAAAGGGGAAAAAAGAAGGAGATTCTGCTTCAACATCAAAGCTCTGAAATCCGAACCCTTACAGTTTAGCTAATGCTTTAATCTGAAAATAAGACATCCGCTCTATGATAAAAACCTAAACATCCGCATGAACGGTTGTTGGGGGCGAGAGCGAGGAAACCATCCTGTAGTTGCTGTCATCGGCGTAATGAGGCGTAATGAACTGTTTCCAGAGCGGAGGCAGTATTCTGTCTTTAATCAGGCACAGGAAGCTCCGAGAGCTCATTAGCTCTGCTTCCAGATAATACTTGATTAGATTCGCCTCTAGCCGATCTAAACCTCGCGAGCGAACTCTCGCGCCCACGGCCAGCCTTTTCCCGCAGCCTGGGAGGGCTGGCGGCCGCGGCCTGTGTTTGATAACAAACACGGGGTGACACCGGCGTCACCAAACGCTGAGATTAAACAGGAAAAAGTAACGACACCTGTCAGGTGGTGTCAGAGTCGAGGGGGAGGGAGGGGGAGGGAGGGGGGTTGTTTGTATTCACATATAATACAATCCAACTCACATTATTGCTATAGTGAGGAAATAGATGGATTTCTGCTGGAGTTTGCCTGTGAACAACATTATACAGATTTAAAGTAACCGTCTGCACCCAGAATATAAAGTCTTATAAAATATATGTTGTTCATCAATTCCACAAATATTGTCAAAAAAACCTGTAAAAAATATGTCTCTACGCGTCAATGTTTCCATCGATCTAGGAAGCACCAATTCCAGCTTAGTGATGTGGCTCTAGTGCCCCTTAAAATAATGAAACGGCTCTAGTGCCCCTTAAAATAATGAAACGACTCTAGTGCCCCTTAAAATAATGAAACGGCTCTAGTGCCCCTTTAAATAATGAAATGACTCTAGTGCCCATTGACATAATGAAATGGCTATAGTGCCCCTTAAAATAATGAAATGGCTCTAGTGCCCCTTAAAATCATGAAATGGCTCTAGTGCTCCTTAAAATAATGAAATGATTCTAGTGCCCCTTAAAGTAATGAAACGGCTCTAGTGCCCCTTGACATAATGATGTGGCTCTAGTGCCTCTGGGATTTGATATTGTGACTCCTTTACCTCGTAATGTTGTGGCTGTAGTGCCTCTGCGATGTCATGACGTGACCCTTGTGGCTCTGCGACATAATGATATGGCTCTAGTGTCCCTCCAGGCGGAGGAAAGCCAAGCCAGTTCTTGATGAACCAACTCCATCCCGGCTCTCGGTCCAGTCCGGTTCACGTTGGTGGAGACGCAGCTTCTGTCTGATGATGTAAAGATTTCCCTTTGATGTATTAACGTGGTTCATATCAGTGTTTGTTTTTTTACAGTAGCTTTACGATATTCAACAGAACAGAAATGACCGAATTCATGAAAATGACACCTGACATTTAAATTCTACAAACGTCCCATCAGAACCTCTGGAGTGTCTGAATGAATAAAGTCTCTCTATATATATAGTCTTAAAACGTTAAACATTACAGTCTCCCGGTCTTTGTTCTCTGGTCAGGTGGACCTCGCTAAAATAACACTAAACGGTTCAATATGTTCCAGTGGCGCTCCAGAATAAATGATGTCAGTGAGGGGCGGGGCAGGGGGGGGGGAGACAATACGCTCATTAAAATGTCCAGTGCAAACATCAGCGGGGCTTTCCAAAGCCACTCTCCGAGCTGTCAGTCATCTGTCGGCCATTGTTGGGCTCCTAATCCCACCATTGAGGTCCATTTCCACCGTCGGGGAAACAGAATTAATCAGCAGACTCAAATTAGCCCAGGGCAATTAAAACACGCAGAAAACGGTTAATTAATTGACCTCGGTGGTCATTAAGTGAGTCGCCGAATCAATGAGAGATCAATGGTGGCCGCGACCTCTGCTGCTCCCAGCAGATGGCCTCTGGCCACTTAGACGAAACCGTAGCTGGAGATGAACGGATTGAAAGCAGACAGATGGATATGTATAGCCCCCCGTCCTTCCCCCCCCCCACTCATCCTCAACTCTCCCCCTAAAACATGGGTTTTATTCTTTTAACCCCTCGAGGATGCTCTGGAGTTAAGCTGAGCGTTTTCTCCTAATTCACAGAGAAAACGCAAAGAATTGTGTCTTAAACATTGACAACATTGACAACATAAAAAAAGTCTATTAAAATAAGTTTTTACAACTTAATTTGATAAGATAGACTTAAAAAATACTAAATTTAATGTAGATTATTGTTTTAAGTCATTTCAACAATTTTTCTTTTTACAGTGCAGGATTAGACCCCAAAAGCATAAAAAAAAGATTTTGAAATTCTTCAAATCTGTTTCAAAGTTACGTTCTTCTTCTATTAAACTTCTATTTTAGACTCAATGAAACTGGAGATATATGTGCTGGAATTTAGTCGCTTGGATTGGATGCAACTTCATTTATTTGGGTTGATTGAATTTAGTTTTTTTTTTTAACCCTTTAATGTCTTTGGAAAATGGAAAGCGGAAAATGTGAGCCACTTGACTGAACCTGTTTATAATCTGATCCGATGACAAGAATGTATATGCTAAAGAGTAAGGGGCCGAGGACAAGGCCCTGGGGGACACCACAGGTCAAAGGAGCCACAGAGGAGGAGGCGTTGACCCCGGCGGTTAAGAAAGTCCTGTTCGATAAGTAGGTTTAGCATATAAGGACTTAATAAACAGAATCATGTATCTTCATAAAACCAAAATAAGTCTAATAAAGGTCAAATTTGAGTTTTCTAAAAAATGTGTTTTATCAATTATTTTATTATTATTTAAATTCCAGGAAATGCAAATTTTCATCATGAAATAATTTCATTTGTCTGACGATGATGATGATTTTTCGATGATGATGATTTTTCGATGATGATGATATATATATATACTGTATAGATATTCTAGTCACCTTTAGAATAACTGTATTTTGGAGCTGATGCAACGACTAAATTTCCCCTTTTGGGAATTAATAAAGTTTTTATCCATCCATCCATCCATCCATCCATCCTTCCATCCATCCATCCATCCATCCATCTTGTTTAAATGTTCACGCCGATAAGAAGGGGACTTCTCTGAGGAATGACATCAGCGCCTCAAGGTTTTGTTCCTGACCCCTAAATGGACGAGGACAAAGGACCCCCCACCCCCCCGGTCCTCCTCCTCCCCCTCTCTCCGACCTCTGCTCATTTAAACTCCCCCATCCCCCTCAAATACCCACAACAACATACCCTCCCCCTCCCCCTCCCCCACACGTCGTCAGCTCATATGGTCAGCCAGTTGGTTCCTTCCAGTCCTGGACCGGCATGTAGGCACAAAGACCGGGACGCCCAGAACGTTCCAGAGGCTTCTTGATGGAATACCACAGGAGAAGAACGTGAATAAATAAAAGTTCTGGGCTATTTCATTATATTTGTGTGTTTTAGATTCACACAGGTGTTTCAAATATATTAATTCTGTATATAATTCAAAAAATATAATATAATATATTTATATTATATATATCTGTAATATATTAATTCAAATATATTACATCTGTATTAGATGATATAGAGCACATTAAAGATTATTATAGCGAAGACTAAAGGCCGATATCAAATACCGACTTTTTAGACTTTTAGCTTTATCAGCAGTTTTAAACGATTTTTTTTTATAATGATTATTTCAGAAATATCCAAATATTGTTATATAAACATACAAAGAAGGTTTTGTTTATGTGAAACAAATATAAATGTCAGGTACACAACCTCTACCCAAACGGGACTATTTTGAAGTTATAGATTAAAGGACCAGTTCACACAAAAATTCAGTCGAGAGCCCTTTTTTTTTTTTTTTGATTATTTTCTTACCCAGATATATTATTATTATTATTATTATTAGTAGTAGTAGTAGTAGTAGTAGTAGTAGTTGTAGTAGTAGTAGTAGTAGTAGTAGTAGTAGTAGTAGCAGTAGTAGTAGTAGTAGTAGTGGTTGTTTTTCTTGTTTTTAATCCTTTTTTTATACAGACCTCGGTTTATTAAGAATACATTAACATGACAAACAAAACATGTTTTTATCTTCTCTGTTGTTGTTGTTGTTTGTACACATACATACATACACAAAGTTACCACAACGTCACACAGGGGCTTGTTGAGCTACGTTTGACTCTATAGAGTGTTAGCTTGATAGCTAGCAACCCTCTGACAGCTGTGAACGTTTCTTATTCGTCTATCGTCTTATTCGTCTATTCGACTTCTTATTACTTGTTATTGTTATTATTACAACGGGTCGTGTCGCCGTGGCAACTCAGACGCTCCGCCACTTCTCACAGGCGCGGTGAGAGAAAAGAAGGCGCTGACGTCAGCCAAAATTTCTGACACGCCAGAAAACCTTTGGCTCAACCGACCACTGTAAGGGGCTACTTATCGGCCGTCGTGACCCCGCGTACACTGCGTGACAGACGACAAAGGACTGACATCATCGGACGTTCTGGCAGTCCTGAGGTTTATTTGTGAAAGTGAATGTGGCTGGAATCGTAAAGTGTACGAATCGTAAAGTGTACGAATCGTAAAGGATTCATGCAAATATATTCGGGAGTTGAATCTCATTCTTTGATTTACTCGTGGCTTTGCCTCAAAGGCGATCAGCAGCACCGCAGCCAGGGACCAGGATCAAACCCCTGTACGTAAACATGTGCATGTGTTTGAACGCATCACGCTGGCAGTGATGTCATCACTGTTTGGTCTAACCCCCACTCGACTCCGCTCGCGGCACATAAACACACCCTCACCCTCCTCTCTCCACTGCAGCACCGGCCAGCTGTCTGTCCCGCCGCTCTCAGCTGATGGGAGACGGGTTAACTGAGGGTGGGGTGAAGGATGGGGGGGTGTAGGGTGGGAGGTGTGACAGCTGAGCAGATGCAGAAGCCCCTCCCGGGTTTGCAGGCGACGAGGGTTTTCCCAGCCACCCTGCAGCCGTGCAGCTGCCCAGGCACCAGCTGTCCTTATGATCGCAGCAAACACAGCGAGGTCTTCCTCACTGAGGTGGCGCTGGGTCGTCGCACTGTAGGACCAGCTGACAGGCTCTGACCTCCCCCGACCCCCCAGTAACAGCCACCTCTCCCGACCAGAACCATCCCAGACAAAACATGCCGGCAAATGTCTGACCTCTGACCGCTGGGTTGCCCACAAAACACTCACTACACACTTATACACAGACAATTCTATAGATTGGGGCGTTTATATAAACTCAAAGTACTGGACGGATCCGGATTGAGGGCTCGGTTGGTTAAATTCAAACCAACCAGGTGTTTCAGGGTTTCGTCGAGAAATAGAGATTTCTTAATATCTCTGACATACAGATGAAGAGCAGCTTCATCAACGGTTGGACGACTTCCTGATGATGATGTCAGAGTTTTGGCTCACCTTCAACGGCGTCATGTGTATCCAGGAGAAAAAGTATTATATAAGGATATAATATAAGGATTACTATGGAACTCCCAACAAGACCTGCACTTCTTGAGATTCTCCGTTTTTTTTTCCCACTTCCAACATAAACTGCAAGGATTAAATAAATCCCACCCACTGACATCGCAACGAGTCTGACTTCAATTGAAGTGGTTATAATGTTTTGGCTGACCAGTGTGTAAATCCTCAAAATCTCAACTAGTAATCCCACAATACAGAGATGCTAGGGGCAACTGTGGCCACTAGGGGGCACTGAAGATGTCCCATGAAACGGCTTTTTATGAAAAATAATATGTAATATAATAAAATTATACAGTATATACAAAAATATACAGTATATATATTCAATTTAAATTAAATCCTGTATAGGGCGCCGTCAAAACGCTTGGGCTGTCCCTGCTATAATTCAATACAATGAATAATAAAAATGACAGTTAGGAGACGCAAAAATCCCTCTATATAAATAATAATAAACCTAATAGTGGTTTATTATTATTCATGTGTTTTTAAGTCTTCAAACTCAGATAAAACTCCTCTGAAAAATGAAGAATGTGACTTTCTAGGATGGAAGTCGTTCTCCCTGCTTGGAAAGATTTTGCGGTGAAACGTGTTTGTCATCGTTCAGTTTCTGCCGCCGTCAGAAAGGAGTTTCTGCACAAACACGAGGTTCTGTCCAGAGTCACACGTGTCAGAAATGAGTTTCTGCACAAACACGAGGTTCTGTCCAGAGTCACACGTGTCCGAAATGAGTTTCTGCACAAGCACGAGGTTCTGTTCAGAGTCACACGTGTCAGAAATGAGTTTCTGCACAAACACGAGGTTCTGTCCAGAGTCACACGTGTCCGATAAGTATGTGAGTTTATGCCATCGGTTATCAGTTGTGCCAAAGGTTATATATGAATGTAAGTTATATGTTCAAGCCCCGCCCATCAGGCCATACCGGGCCCAGAAAACTCTGTTATCTAACTACTGGGTTTGATAATCGCCCCTGTGAAACAAAGACTTTATAAAGACTCATTAAACTAATTAACAAACCTTTTATTTTCTCACCAAAGTTTGCAGACAGATGGTTATAATGTTATGGCCGACCAGATTTAGATTTTTGTCGTAGTGTTTAAGGAATTAATCAAATTCAACAAATAGAATAAAACAATCTGTCGAACGAAATAGAACAAAATAAGGGATCAGAATTGGAATAAGGCTTGGATCGTGTTCTGTTCTTGTTCTGTTCATGTTCTCGTCATGTTCTGTTCATGTTCTGTTCATGTTCTGTTCATTATCTGTTCATGTTCTGTTCATGTTCTGTTTATGTTCTGTTTATGTTCTGTTTATGTTCTTTTCTTGTTCTGTTCATTATCTGTTCATGTTCTGTTCATGTTCTGTTCATGTTCTGTTCATTATCTGTTCATGTTCCGTTCATGTTCTGTTCATGTTCTGTTCATGTTCTGTTCATGTTCTGTTTATGTTCTTTTCTTGTTCTGTTCATGTTCTGTTCATGTTCTGTTCATGTTCTGTTCATGTTCTGTTTATGTTATTTTCTTGTTCTGTTTATGTTCTTTTCTTGTTCTGTTCATGTTCTGTTTATGTTCTGTTCATGTTCTGTTCATGTTCTGTTCATAATCTGTTCATGTTCTGTTTATGTTCTGTTCATGTTCTGTTTATGTTCTGTTCATGTTCTGTTCATGTTCTGTTCATTATCTGTTCATGTTCTGTTCATAATCTGTTCATGTTCTGTTTATGTTCTGTTCATGTTCTGTTCATAATCTGTTCATGTTCTATTTATGTTCTGTTCATGTTCTGTTCATGTTCTGTTCATGTTCTGTTCATGTTCTGTTCATGTTCTGTTCACGTTCACATAGTCGTGTGAAGAGGATGAAGAGTGGATGAAGTAGCAAACACAAAAGAGAGAGAGAGGGAGAGAGAGAGTGAGGAAGGGAGGAGGGGGCCCCAGATGGGTAATGGATGGGAAGTGGTGCCCCCCCCCCCAGAGGAGACTGAGGGTCAGAACCGTTGGTACCGCCGTCCAACCAGCTGACACAAAATGTCAACGACATTAAATGTCCATCTATGAAATTTCATTTGCCCCAATTTGGCGACAGGAAACGAAGAATTCTCCACCGGGAAATGATCCAATCATAAAAAGTCCAAAACATGAAACATGAGGGCAGAATTATTCAAACATGTATATTCAGTCAAATACTTTAAATACATCTGAGTATCAACTGAAGTAAACGGAGACTTTCTGCGTGATTGTGTCTCCGTGATAATAATTAAAATATAAATAACCGGGCCAACGCCGTCAACCCCGACTGTAAGGGTAGGACGCTCGATAAAATGATCCGCCTAATGTCGGACACGTGAACCCGATGTTTCTAAAATTCAATCCAGCTCTTCCTCACACTAAGATCTTCCTCGTTGTTAAATCTGAAGGTGATCCACGGAACAGTTTGTGAGTTCTGGCGTAAAGACGACGGATCTGCGGCGGACGGTTGGGAAAATGAAGCGACACTAAGACGGATTATTTCTAAAAACGTCCCATCAGTCGCTCCAATCCTACGTCTCGGTGGGCGAAGGGGGCGGGGGCAGGCTGTCGGGGGGTCTGGGGCGTCCTGGGGGTCAGGCTGTGGCCTCATTAGATCAATTTACTCTGACCAGTATCATCTCAGCTGTACCCATCCATCATGGAGGCCCCCGGGGGCCCGGGCGCCGAGGCCCTTAGACCAACTGAGTGAGTGACCGCGGAGAAAGGTGAGCCCCTGTCACCCAGCCCTCCCTCCGTCACCTGTCACGACCTCGGGCGCCCAGAGGTCATGGAGCGTGCAGCACCTTCATCTCAGGTGAGAGGAGACATCAAAGTACAGAAGGAAAATGGCCGCGGCAGAGGAGGAAGGGGCGGGACTACGACTCTTTGTTTGGTCCCGCGTCGGTGATCAAAAGCTCCTCCCCCTCTGGAGTCACCTCATGGATCCATTTACACATAGTATTTGATGTCATCGTCATTCGCGTCCGCGTCAGAGGTTTTCGCCTGTTTGTTGGGTTTTTTCCAGCAGGATCACGCCAAAAACTGCTCAATGGTTTCCACGACAACAGGTGGGAGGAGGGGCTTATGGTCAGAATGGACCCCGTTATATTTTAGGGGCCGATCAGGATTAAAGGTCGCATCCGGGATCTCTCATCATTTTCATTGATTTCTCAGCGAACGATGCCTGCAGCCTTAAGGGTTAGGTTGTACAACTATCGGCCATAACATTATAACCACCGATAGTAGCGTTTAATTATCTGGTTGGCACGGTTACCTGGATACACACATGAGGCGGCGAGTGAACATGAATAAGTTGATCGTTTGGTTTATTTTGTATTTTTTTTATAATTAAGAAAATGTCAAATAAAAAAAATAAAGTAATTCATAAATAAAAACATTTTTTTTTTATTAAATAAGTGATCTGTTGATTTATTTTGTATTTTTGGATAATAGAAAAATAGAAAAATAAGAAAAAAGTAAAAAAAAATTTATAATAAAAAATATAAAAACATTAAAAAAATTAGAAAGAGATGTAATCATTTATACAACTATTTATTATATGAATGTTTCATTCAAAGATGTTTTTCTTTGTTTAGTTTTGTTGTTTTTTTGGCTGCCAATCAATAACTGGGTAATTCCACAGAGCTCCCAGCAAAAAAATAAATAAAAAAATCCATTCCCATTCTTTAGAGTTCAGAGGTCGATGGAGATTTACGAGCCCAATCAACGATTATTGATCTTTAATCTGGCTTCCTGTTGTATTGATTTCAGCTCAAACCTGAAGCTGATGATAAATATTGATATTCTGCAGCAGGTTATTTAATTATTTTTTTTAGCTCTTATCTTAAATTCTTATTTCTAAAGTTTATTTCCCTCTAATTTCTTCTTTTTACACCTTTAACTCCTGTGTCTTCTTATAACCTCTCACAATATTATCTCTCCGGTTTCTTCTCTTCATTTATCCCCTTTCTTCTTATCTCTTGAATTTTCATCATCATCTCTTCTTCATCTTTTGTCTAGTTCATCTCTTCCTCTTCCTCTCCTCTCTGCTGAGAAGTCATTACAGTCAGATGATGACCCTTTGTCACCTGGTGTCGTACCTGTCACCTGATTAGAGGAGACGGGGGTCCTGTCAGCTGTCCTTAGGGAAGCGAGGGGGGGGGTGTCACTGGAAGCCCTGCTGCTCTGTTACGCCTCTGTTTCACGACTCACACATGATTTTGTCTCACGCAGTGACAAAATCCTCACCGCCGACAGGAGCCGACTTTTCCCAGGAGGCCTCGGCCCAAACGGACCAGCTGCTGCAGCAGCACCGAAGGAAAAGACTCCAGGCTCCTGAGCTTACCTGCAAAGTTCTTCCGTTGGCAGACGCGGCCGATGGTGGCCCACGTTAGCTGGGCTCACGCCGTCCGGCTCCTGCGGCCTGTCGTCGCTTTTTATCACTGTCATTAAAGTTTTGTTTGAAAGCTCTGAGGCAGAAAAAAAAAGTTTGTTTGTTAGCAACATGCTAACAGGACAGAAAGCAGCTGTCTTGATTTTTTTTTTTTGCCATCCTCTCTGCCGAAACCTTTCTACTAAAAGGCGACGGTGTATCTGGACTCGTAGGTGTCTGGAACGCCGTGGACGCTTTTGCAGAGACTTGTGGGTAACTAGCTAGCTTTGACTGTCTAGAGTGTTAGCTTGATGACGGCGGTCAATCTTTCTGATTCATGTTCTTATCAGCCACAAACGGCACTTCCTACTTGATGACGACTTCCTACGTATTATTTTTATTATTACAACGCCTCGTGTCGCCATGGCGACTCGGACGCTCCGCCACTTCTCAGAGGCGCTGGCGTAAGAAAGCCCTCAGAGCCGAGGGCCCAAACAAACTACTTTGTGTCCTCCTCAGTCGGCTCGGGTCATATGGATGAACAGAACAGTGTGTGAGAACATCTTCTTCTTCGTCTTCTTCGTCTTCTTTTTCTTCTTCTTCTTCTTCAGGTTTTTGCCTTTATGGGTCACAGCGGATCATCTGTTTCCATCTTCTCCTATCCTCTGCTTCTTCCTACCAACCAACTGCATGTCCTCTCTCACCACATCCACATTGGTCTTCCTCCTTCTTCTTCCTTCCTCTCCTGCCTTGCAGCTCCATCTCCAGCATCCTTCTACCAGCAGATCCACTATTCCTCCTCTTCGCGGGTCCAAACCGTCGTTTTTTTTGTTTTGTTTTAAATCATCGGAATCAATTGTATGTATAATTGGTGTTATTAGTATTTGACGTGAAAGAATGTTTATTTATAAACGTCTGGGTTATTTGGTGAAGCTGAAATAATAATATCTTTGAACAAATGTGCTAGCATGTTTTATTTTTACTATAAACATACAACAAAAAGACTGTAAAACCACAATAAACTGTTTTTAGTCTGCTTAAAGAAGAGAAGAAAAAAAACAAAGAAAGGAAGTGAGTCCGATTTGAATTCTGATTGATTTGATGAGAGAAACAAATGAAGGTGATTGACAGGAAATCAAGTGAAAGTGACGAGAGTCAACGGAGGCGTGGAGAACACATGGGGACAACTGTTAGCGTGTGATTAGGACCCCACAGGAAGACAAAGGACCTCCAACACCTCAGCAGCGAGTCGACGTGTGTCTGCAAGAGCTGGCAGCTGCGGGTCATGTGACCCAGAGGTGTGCGAACCCCACCAGAGAAATGAAATCCAGATGCGTAAAGAAGGGAGGGGGGAAGATGTTTTTTTTTTATTTGCTCTTCCCTCGTTTCAATTTGAGCAGAACAAAAAAAAAGCAGCTGCCTCACAAACGGGCCGAGGGACGTCCGCTTCACACATACGGACCAGACTGGGCTTTTCTTTTCCGGCGGCGACTCTTTCACGTAGGCGTGAAGAAGCCCACGGACCAGATGTTGAAGCCAGCAGGCGCTCTGGTTGGTTTGGAAAGATGTAAAGACGTCCGGACCGGCCCAGATTACTTTTATCCCTTTAGTTCTAATGTTTTACTGCTACATGTAGCCGTAGCATATAGCATGGCGGGTAATTAGATCTGTGTAATTATGACAATTACAATTATGATAAAATTTATCATTTTTATCATCATTGCTTTGATAATATGTTTTATTATTACATTGTTTTAATCACTGTTGCAGTGAATATTATTATTATTATTATTATCATTATACCTTAGTAGAATTAAATTATAAGGATAATTACATTATATCAGAATGACACAGACATGCACACAAAAACATCCATCCCATCATTAACGACTCTCAACTCTCTCTGGTGTCTGTCCGACCCGCGGCCTTAATATTATTAACTCCCCCAAGAGTTAGTAATAACTCTGTTTGTTTGTTTGTTAGTTTGTTTGTGAGCAGGATTACGGAAAAAATGAAAATATGGATTTGTGTGAAATTTTAGTCAGAGGTAAGTTTTGTCACATCCTAAAAGTGATTAAATCTTGGTTTTGCCCTTTTAAAAAGTAATCCATCGTTTCCGCGATGTTCCTTTGGGGGTTCGAGCTGGGGGCACGGTGGGCTAAACAGAGACACTGAAGTGGAATGCACAGGAGACGAGCGGCTACAGAGCATTTGAGAGATACTCAAGAGTCATTGTTGGAGTTTGTCGGTAACTTTAGAGGCCGGCAGTAAGTCAGAATGAAGAATTAATGGAAATCATGCAAATCAATAGTTTTTCCTCAAATCCTTCTCACAAACAAACAGACAAACAAACAAACAAACACACAGGAGTGAAACTATAACCTCATTGGTGCAGGTAATAATGGACATTACTACAATATTAATAATGGTCTCCCTTTCTAATGTCATTACAATGGAATCACCTCTAGGGGGAGCCAAAAACTTCCAATGGGAAATTTTCCAAATATAAATATGCAAATCTGACAATAAGTCGTTTTTCCTCAATTTTATTCACAGACAGACAAACAAACACGGGTGACGGCCGTAAAAACCCGACCCACACAGGAAATTGCGACAGGATGCAGAGACAAAGTTGTTATCGGGTTCAGTCCCTGAACATTTTCACGGCATTCGGAATTCTTGGCCCACAGGACCAGCGGCGGTCCCAGAACCCCAGCGAGGGAGTCGACAGATGGAGCGACGCCTGCATTCCCCAGCAGGTGGAGGAAAAGAAGACGGCAGATGCCCTGCTTTTATTTTGGAAGGGTTCTCAGGGACGTTCGGAGGTATGGTGGCCCGAGCAGGACAAAGAGCCAAGTCCAAATATCTGGGCTTTGTGGGGCAACAGCTGGGAGGAACCGACCAGGAAGTCGCTCCACTTCATTAAAGGCCCAGCAGGAGAGCAGGAGAGCCTTTCTAGATCTCCTCCTCCCTCCCTTTCTCCATCATCAGTCCACTCCTCCCTTCCGTCTGTCATTACATCCGTGATCAGTTCATGGATCGCTTCATTCGTTTACTCTTCTGTGATACGTTTCACTTCTATTCTTATATATTCCAACTGCCTTTCCTTAAACTTTAGTTGTATTCTATATATTCGGACTCTCAGTCAAGTTTTATTCGTAGATTCAGGTTTTTTCTCTATATTCTGACTTCCATTCTATAAATAAAGGATTATCATATTCCGACTCATTTCATACAGTCAGGTTTTATTCTCTATATTCTGTCTTTCATTCAGCATGTTCAGGTTTTATTCTCTATATTCTGATTTCTATTCTCTGTATTACTTTATATTATCAAGTTTGACAATTTCGACATTTTCTTACAGTCAAGTTAAGTCGAGTTTTTACCCCACACAAGTTTTATTATATATACTCTTTTTGTCATTCAGTATATTCAGGTTTTATTCTCTATATTCTTATTTCCAATCTCTGTATTGTATTATAAAAGTCAAGTTTTGAAGATTCCGACTCATTTCATATAGGCAAGTTTTATTATATACATCCCAATTTTTTAACCTTCAAGTTTTATTCTACCTTTATTCTGACTTTTTTTCCCAATACATTGAAGTTTTGAAAATATACATATATATATATACATATATATATATACATATATATATATATATATTGTGTTTTTTCTTTCCCTTTAATCAAGTTTTATTCTATAAATTCCAAATTTCATTCTTCACAAGAATGTTTCTTTCTATATATTCTATATATTCTATATATTATAACTATACGTCCGACATTCATTCTCGTATTATCCGACATTTCCATCCCCTTCATTCAAGTTTTATTCAACAGATTCCAGGTTCATTTGTCTTTATTTGAAACCTTGTCTATATAAACTCAGAATTTTCTTTTTTTATTCTATATATTCCGGCGGTCCTTTCTCCCTCTCTGAGGTTTTCCAGAAGCCGTCATCACTAAGCTCCTCTGATCTGATCCTCCTACAGTGGGAAACTTTCCTCCTGTACTCTGTGACACAGCGGCGCCGTTAATCTCTGCAGATTCATGGCCACGCCCACTGATGAGGACGCCAGGTTGGTTTGTGATGAATCTGAACGGATCAGAACCAGAGGAGTTACATTCTCTACCATCAGGTAACTGATGTCCTGCAGGTGTGTGAGGGCGACACACACACACACACACACGCACACACACGCATTCACGCACACACGCACACACACACACATAGACGCACACACACACACACACACATAGATGCACACACACACACACACACACTCACACACACACACACTCCCTCGCCCCGTCAGTAATAGTCGCTGACTTCATGATTGCTGGTTGGGCGAGTGACGGACAGCTCCCTCCTCAGCACCACAAAAGAAAACACCTGTTTGAATCTGCCTAATCCTAGCCAGCAGCTCCTGCTCCAGGGGGGCCCGCCTTAATCCACACAAGGGCACCGGGCCAAGACCGGGCCAGATTAGACCCCCAAAATCCATCTATGCATCCATGCACACACACACCGCCGAATCTGCCCCACATAACGAGTGTTTGGATCGGCCCCTTAATCCTCAGACTCAGCAGAACCCCCCCCCCCGAACCTAATCTCCCCCTGCATCCCCTCCATACCCACCAGCAGATCGGGCCCGGATCCAGACACTCACAGCACTCACTTATCCCCCCCACTCACACACACACGCACACACACACACGCACATACCCCCCACCCCCGACCCAGAGGCGGGGGAAGCTGAAAGTCCATTGATTTGTTGATTTCTCCTCTTTTGTCCAGGGCCGGCCGAGTGTTAACGGGACATCCAGGGTCCGGGGCCCAGCGCCAGGACTTTTGGCAGGGTAGATTAAGGTCCTGATCTGGGCATCTGTCACTGCCGGACCCCTTCTCCCTTCTGGGTCCGTCAGTGGGGCTCAGAACCAACGTCCTGCTTCAGCTGGGAAATGTTCTCAACCAGGATCGATGTGATTTCATGAAATTTTTCTTCATAATCAAAATCCCTGAATATGCGTGTTTACTGTTCAAACATCTGATACGAGCTTCGTCTCAGATTGAGTTCCTCGCAAACCGGGTCGAGACTTTCGCTTTTTCGCTGTTTGTCATCGACGTGACGTTTGTAGACACTTTTATTGTACATATATTTCTTAGAACAGGTCGTGTATTTCACGTGTGCGCAGAACATATTTAGTCTCGCTGATCCGACGTAAGAGCGTGATGAAGAAGAGGAGGTGAGGCAGCAGTACCTCTGCCTCACTGAAGGGGGCAGTGCTTACCCCATGGGTTTATTCTGGTTCTGCTGCTGCTCTTCTTCTACACAGAGACAGAATCAGAGAGTTCACTACAGTAGTCTGATTTTTATGTTTAGATCTGACTGCAAAAGTGAAAGATTTTATATCAAAGTCACCCCAGGAAAATACTTTTAAAAATCAACCTATAATTTGGTCTATATATATATATATATTTATATATATTTGATTTTTTCTCATTTATAACTGAAAATATTTTGAAAACAAAAAATGAAAGAGAAGTAATGATAGACCTTATTTTTAACAGAAAATACCACATAAGACGTGGTTTTCTCATTTCTATAGTCTTTTATATATATATATATATATTTTACTTATTAAAATAAAATAAAATAAATGGTCTTGTCTTTCAAAAACATTTTAACATTTGTATTATTTATCGATTTTTAATCTTAGTTTTAATTTCATTAAAATAAATAAAAATAAAGCAGAGAAAATAAATAAATAAATAAATGGTTTGGTTTCGAAAATTTTTTACTATCATAATTATTATAATTTTATTGTTAAAATCATTTTTATTTTATTCAAAATATCTAAAATAAATACATTAGAAAAATAAATGGTTTTAATGAACATGGATCAAATCCTATAAAAAAAATATTTGACTTGTTTCTAAATTTCTCTCTGTACGGAAATATAACACATAATCCAATCAACCAGAACCTTCTGGGTCGGGTCTAAAGGTTATCAAAGGAGTCAAATCCAAAAACAAACTCAGACATTGAATCATCTAATAAACCAGAGAAGCCTCTGACTCTGATGAGTTTTAAATCAAGATTAAGATATATATATATATAAACACGCACTTTTACATGAAGAACTTTTCACTTCCACTTTGAATTTTCTCTTCTGAAATGTACTTTATGAATAAAATTGCCTTGCCTGTGTTAAAAGTGTTATTGTTTGTGTATTTGAATATCCATCCGCATATTTAAAATATCATACAGCCACTATTTTAACCTTTTCAAAAAAAAAAAAAAAATCAATTGAAACTTATAGTAGACAGAGTTATAATGAAAATGTATCTTATGCTGCCCCCTGGTGGTTGAACTAAGTACATGGTATCTGTAAAGTATCTGTACTTTACTTTATTTGTTTGACTTTCCGCAAATATTTGAACTTTCTAGATTAAAAAAAAGAAAAAGAATAATTTTATAGTTTAAAAACTCACATGTATTTTATGGTATTAAGATAATTATATTCTGAAAATGTACTCATTCATATATACATATAGATATGTGTAAGTTTTTTATTTCTTTATATTAGAATGTTCATATTGACCCGACCTCACTCTTTCTATGACGTCAGAAGTCTGTTCTAGGATCACATCCCATAGTGACTCAATAATGAAGATAATTACTTTTAACTGGTTTTGCTGAGCTCAGCAATAAAACAAGACAGATTTCAGAGAGATCAGAGAGATCTCACGAGAAGCTCTCCCTAGTGGGTAAAATCTGAACTTTCATAGTAAAACACTAAACGAACAAGTTAAATCTCCTCTGTTCGATTCTTATGCCACATATTTGGATTAAATCAGACCAACGGTTGAGAAATTAGAGCCCAAAAACTTTCAGTTATAAAGCTCCCCCTAGTGGTGGAAATGTAAAACTGACCTTTCCCAAAATCACTCCAGTTCTTCCTTGCACTGAGGCTTATGTGGGTATAAAGTTTGAAAATAATCCATGGAACAGTTTTTGAGTTATAACTTCCATAACATCCAACTTTAACAGGATATAATAAATCATTGCATTAATATTATTTAATTAAGATTTATAATTTACAGCAATAAATAATTAATGTAGACACAAAGGTTTGGTTTTGTATGTTTTTTATTGAATAAGGCACATCAGAAGGGGGCTTTGATGAAGACCCAGGAGACGGAACAGGACCAGAACATTCTCACGGTTGCGAACACTCCACAGTTACAAAACCGCTTTGCATTGTGGGTGAACCGAGCAAAAGGTGCAGAGTTATTGAGAACAAACCAGCTACAGGCAGAAACACTTAACGCCGCCGCCACGCACGTAAAGTGACGTCCCCATGTCATCGTCATGGAAACGGAGACTTTAAACGCTTATATTTGGATTTTGGATGTTTTTCTCGCCACAAAAATATAAAACAGAAATTCAAGCCGCTTTAAAAAAAAAACTTATATATATTTTAAATTCCAATATTTAGGAATTTAAAAAATTGCATTTATTTTTTTCTTTTAAAAGAGTGTTCGGCTAAAAGGGATAAAATATTAGTGTGAGTATAAACATTTCTGCAGCAGAGCGAGAAAGAAAACTAAAAGTCCCAAATTTCCACCGATGACAAACTTCCCTGGTCGATTAATCAGGGAGGGTTTTGTCGCACGGCAGCAGAGGACTGACGCCGATTCTCTTGGCACAGTCGTTCTGCAAAAGCAAAGTAGAGAGAGATTCACAGCACAAAAAAAAAAAGGGGGCTAAGCTATTAAGGAAAGTGGTAAAATTACCGTAATTACTGTAGATTAAGACCTTTTGAGCCCAAAAATTATTAAAGTGTTATTTTTTTCAGTTATTTTTTATTTCATTTTTTTTTTATATATAAATTTCTTTATCTGGATTTGTCATGTAAAAAGCAAAAGCTATCTATATTTGACAAACAAGTCCAGTTTCTGAACCTAGGATAGAATAGAACATCTGTCTCTGTACATTGTAGCACTTTGAGATTTGATCCAAATGTAAAGTGCATTATAAATTAAATGTATTATTATTATTATTAAAATGAAGAAAAAAATATACAGTTCATGAACATGCAGTTCACAAATAATCCACCAGACGGCGCCACCATACAAGACCAATGAGCAGCCGAATGTGATTTTTCTTTTTTCTTTTTTTATTAAGGTAAGAAAAACTTTCTTGATACTGATAATTCATTATAAATATTTGATAAATTGATGCACTATATAATCAATAAAAAGGTCTTTACGTATTGTGGAGTAAAACCTTGTTATGACGCTTTCAGAGTTTACACTTGTTTTTTTTATGTGTCAGCAAAGAAAATAAAAAACAATGAACAAAAATGTTCTTTTCAAACTTCATTTTTTTGGTGCAAGTTTATAAATACATTTTTTTGTTATAGATTCAAAGTTTTGAGTTTCACGGCTTAAAATGGGACTTTTGTATGTTTTTGCATCTTTTTTTTTTCAAAAAACTATGGTGGGGAAATATAATTTAAAAAAACCTGACATATAAATATATATAAAAAGAAATCATGATTTATACAAAGTGGTATTTTTTTTCCGTTTTATCAGAAGTTTTAAAATTTGAATTTTCAAATTTAAAAAAGTTTTTTTCATGGTTCAGAATTAACTTTTCGGGTTAAATTCTCTCGTTTTATTTCCCGTATGTTTATTTATGTGATCTTTCTATCAGAGAAAAATATTACAATACTTAATTCCTAAAATAAATTTCTTAATGTGGATTTTTTAGAGCATAATCTTAGTAACAATTGTGACATCGACTGTGTTGTGGTAAAAAAAAGTATCGTGAGAAAAACGTTTAAATAAAATTATCCAAACCAAAAGTAAAGAACCTGTTTGTTAAAAAAAAAAAAAAAGGTCAATCAGCACTTTTCCGTTCTGCAGCTCTTACCATGTAGGAGACGACTTTGATGTGGTACGGGATTCCGCCCAGCTCCTCGCATTTCTCAATGTGCGCCCTCTCCGGATCTCCGGCGGTCAGAACCGGACTGGCTGGGTCGGCCTACGACAAACGGCAGCGGCGACCAATTGGCTTTAACGTTCTTGAAAAACTTGGTACATTTATTTCAACAGGTCAGAACGCATACACAATGCCGACAAGCCTTACTTCCTCTGTAATCCTTCAAAATAAGAGCACTTAAAATGCGGCACTCATGATCAAGCTGCAGGTGTCAAGCTGTGGGGATGATTTTGAAACGTAACGCCGCCATCTACTGGCCAGGCAGGATCATTACAGTGTTTTTGCAGATCCGTGTGCACAAGGATCATTTTTCACAGCCGGTGCAGAACTTTCTAAACTTACAAATGTAAAAATATGCAACAGTCTTTACAGTTTTGTGATTAAACATGCACAGGACCGGCGTTATGCTGCCATTGTTTTAATAATGCAAATAAAATAATTTTTAAAAAAGGGGGAGGGGTTATCATGACTCAAAAAAAGCATCACGGCTGAAAACCTCGTCACGGCAGGTTCTACTCACCGGTTCCAGTCCTCTCTGGATGGACAGCAGGTCTGACATCCTGTCGTTGAACCCGGAGGCAAAGTTGTCCGGGTTGATGGCCACGAAGCACTGACCCTGAAAAAACAAATACAGGCGATGACAACACTGAAAGCTGATCCGATACGAGGAGTTCTGGGACATGGTTCTGGGACATGGTTCTGGGACATGGTTCCCGGCGGCGAGCGTCCGACTCATGAAGGTGTTTATCTGTGAGATAACCGCAGCTGTCAAACTCTTTCAACACAAAACATGGACCTAAAAAAAAAACATGTTTGTTTCAGACGTCAACTAAACTTTCTGTAATTCTTTATTATTAATACTTATAATAGATGAAATATTCATTTATAAACACAGTAGAGTAAATAATAGAGATTTTTAAAAATATTTTTTATTTTTGACTGACGGTAAAATTTTAGCATTTTTATGAACCTGGACTGTTTCACTGGATGAACCTGGACTAATTCACTGTGTGAACCTGGACTAATTCACTGTGTGAACCTGGACTGTTTCACTGTATGAACCTGGACTAATTCACTGTGTGAACCTGGACTGTTTCACTGTATGAACCTGGAGTGTGCATCTCCAGGTTTGTTTATGCTGTATAATGTGAATGTGAAGTCTGGAATAAACAAACAATGAAATGAAAAGAAATAGCTGTATTTAAGTCCCACTGGTTTAATAGTAGGCATAAATTATTCCGTTATCACGTTAATAATCTGTTCACATTTGGAATAATTGACCAGTGACCTCAGCAGAATGATCGTTTGGTAAATGTTCACACTGAAATTCCAGCTTGGATCCTCCACTAGTTAATGCAACGGAGGTCAAGATTAGTTGGAGAGTAAGAAAATAGAATACAGTAAAACAGTCCAGGTTCACGCAGGGAAACAAGGTATGAACCTGGACCGTTTCACCGTATGAACCTGGACTGTTTCACTGTATGAACCTGGACTGTTTCACTGTATGAACCTGGACTGTTTCACTGTATGAACCTGGACTGTTTCACTGTATGAACCTG
>VRLP01005612.1:0-35225 GCA_009660295.1 Lophius piscatorius
CTCAGCCTCCCATCGGTTTTGAAATGCTCTGTTTTCAGAATCAACTTTTCTCTTCGCCATTGTGAGGGGCTAGCTTTGCAATAACTTTTCAACAGGGTTGTAGGGCAACAGAAGCTGACTTGATTGACGTGGGAAAGTTCCCGGGTATCCGTAAAGGCATCTGACCTTCACTTGCCTTTACGGACGCTCGGATACCCTGCATGATAATGCAGTGCTTCGTTCAGTTACTGAAGCACTGCATTATGGGATCTGTAGTTTGTGTATTATCAGCGCTTCATATCGTTGGGCCATAATAATAGATCTATATAAAATTATCTTGCGGGCCGGATATAATTGCACGCCGGGCAATTTTGTAGCACAAAGTGAGGCCTGTTTTTTCTTGGAGGTAGTAGTTCATTCATAAATTGCAACAGCAAAGGTTTTCTTTCTGAATTATCTGTTTATTCAGGAAGAATATGCACGTTTTTTTCAGATTTTTGATTCAAAAGTTTTTATCCACAACCATGTTGCAAATTACTCAAATTCATATATAAATGTATGTATAAAGATATTATATCTTTTGTTCGTAGTTTCAGGCACATCTCAAAGCTTAAATCAGCACCACCACCATCACGTATTGGGAGTTTCCTCTCAGCATCCAAGAGTAGCACTGACTGTGAGACATCACTACCACCAACAAAGGGAGTGAGAGTTAATGAACAGGTTTTTCAGAGAGGTTCAGCCAGAGATGTAAGTTAATCATCAGATGTGCAGTTTACTCTTAACTACATTTCCATAATTCTTAATTTTCTCTTTCTTTCTCTTTGTCCTTTGACAATTTAACTGCAAAGAAGAGGAAAGAAAACATTGTTAGTGCTTGACAGGGCATCCACAAAAATCTGGGATTTTCCCTTTCACAAGACCATTTAGGGTGACACTAGTTTGTTGCTATATTTTTCAATGAACACTGTTGAATATATAGAGCTATACCCGGGCCACAGCAGACTGTTTAAGCTTGATAGGAGTACATACTGTATCAATTTACAGTGTAAATCAGTGTTGTTACAATTTGTTAGGATGATAAAGCAGATCCTGCTAACAAAACCAGTAGGGACTACACTGCTTTAAGAATATGAAGAAACTGGAACGCTGTGTGACAATACAACATGGCAGCTGATGAACAGTCTTGCATTCATTCTAGCTTATCCTTGAGACAGAAGGATGGGGCAGTGAACCACAGTTTAACTTCCTTTTGTTTGTTTTTTTCCTTCTTAAATCAATTCACATACTCAATGATTACTAATATTAAGGTAGGTAAATGTTTTGGGGCTAAATTACTGATAGTTTGTCTCTAGCAATTTCCAATTTGAAAAGATATGAGTTGGTGCTTGAACAAGAATGGAGAAAAAGCAGCAATGACAGTTGCCTCAGATTAGTGGTTTGTTGGAAAAGCAGTATTGTAAAGAAATCATCCTGGAGGGATGAATGAGACGTTTGAGTACAGGCAGCACATCAACCACGATTATAATGAGTTGCACACCATACTCTCAGTAAGTTTGTTGGAAAAAGAGGGCTGGTAATTATTGGCATCCTTTTCCGTGACCACATCTGTAAGCTCAGCGTGTGATTATCAGTAATGTAAATTTACTCAAAGATGTTCTATCCACTCTCTGTTGCTGCTGGTATATCAAGATTTCAACTTACAAACTTGCACACGTTCTATAAAAGAAGGGTGAAGAGTGAGGCAAAGTTTTTTACTACCACACATGTGCTCCAGAGTTTGCTGAGGTCTGCCAGGAATCAGTGCAATGAGGAATCTTCAGAGGGTATCCCACGAATTCCACATTGAATCATTTTTGATGCGGTGTCATACACAGTACTTAAAGGGGTAGTTTGGATTATTTTAAGTGGAGTTTTTCTAAATACTTATTAATCCAGTAGAGTGAGGTCAACACACCCACAGTTTTGAGAAGCAGGGGGGAGTACCTGCACGGAAAATATGCAATAATCCCACATAAACAGGGTTGAACTGCTGTGGACAAAAAAGTAATATTAGTTAGTAATATTTATTTTTACTTTGGTTTACTGTCACTGGCTATTAACAGCAAAGTAAACCGGTTAAAATATTCTTATAATAGCTGTATCAATGATACTTTTTCTTGGAATATAAATATATTTTACAGCTGACAATGTCCACGGCAGCTTATATTCTGTGCTGTTACTCCTTCTCAAAAGGGGTGTTGTGCCAACTTACTGTATATCAACTGTAGGTAATAGAATGACTATCCATAATTACATTTTAGGACCACCACTTCAAATAAGGCGAAGCATCCCTGTGAAGGATTGCTGCTCTTGTGGGCCCAGAAACCCTGAGAGGGCATGGGGCAGAGATTTAATGGCCCGGAAATCAAGTTCCGAAAGGAAGCAAACTCAAATAAAAATCAAATGGAAATGGACAACAGGATGTGACTAATGCGGATAACACGAAAAAGAACGCAGACAATATTACAATATAACATATTGTTTTGTTTTTTCCAGTAATGATGGCGCCCAGATGAAGTGATTCGGGTATCTAATTAGGATGACTCCAGGAAACGTTGGAGGTTTTTCAGGCATGTCCACCCCGAGGCAGACCCAGAACTCTCTGGAGGCACTTCATTTCTAATCTGACCTGGGAACGTCTCGGGATAACCCAGGATGAGCTGAAGAGTGTTTGCTATGGAAAGGGATATCTGGAAATCCCTTCTTGGCCTCCTACCACCGTGACCCAGATCTGGATAAGCGGAAGAAAATGAATGGATGGATGGATGCATGTTGGAGCCTAGTATCACTCCTTGCAAAAAAAGAATGACATAGCCTGCCATACCTTCCTGCTTTGGAACCTGCAAGAAGACTATTACTACTTATAACATTCTAACTGACAGCGTCTCACCCCCATCTGGGAACCATGTCATTTGCAGCCTTTGATGAACTTGTTTAAGTGCACTTTGTTTTTAGTGTGAGTTATGATGATTCCTTTTGTAACATGTAAACATGCCTTCAAACAACAGTCTATGGCATAGATGTTGACACCACTAAAGAAAGTCCAAAGGTGAAGGAATTGAGAGCCACACACCTGAACAGGAGCTCAGAGTCAAATTCTTAGCAATGTACATTAGAAACATTAGTAGATGCGTGAAGCACCTAGTGCAATTATGCCACACTTTTGTTTTACACAGGTTTTATTTTGGAAAACGTCTTTGTTCCCTAGTCTGAAGGGTGTCTCATGGGTTATATCTTGGCAAAAATATATTAATCTTTGTGCTCAAGAAGGATGTTCGTTGAAATTTAATAGCTTATTTTTGAAAGCATTTAAATAGTGGTCATCTTACTGTTCACATGGGCACAAACAATGTTAATACGCACACACAACATCAGTCATAGGTGACGTAGTTAAACAGAGCTCACAGGAAGGTGCTTCTGACAGGAAGGTGCTTCTGACAGGAAGGTGCTTCTGACAGGAAGGTGCTTCTGACATGGACCAGCTTTGATAATTCAACCTTCAACATATCCTCTATCAGAAGACCTGACAAAAGATATGTGCTTCAATTATAGCAAAGTTACAGGGCAGTGTTGTTGCCAAAAATATTTTGTTATCAATTCTTGAGAGCATGGAGGAGTATGTCCATGAAGTTCATGCAAATGTTAAGGGACAGGTGAGAGATGCAGTGCCTGCTGATAATCCCAGTAGAAGTTCAGTGTAGGAAGTCTTCAGTAACCCTTTCAATTCATTTAGTGATTTATATACAAACAAGTATTTTAGTGAGAAATTGAGTATTCACATGGGAGTGAGATATGGTTAAAAAAGAAAGTTATCTGGAGTATATGAGCAGCTAACAGTAAATGACACTACAAAAATCACTGATTGTATTCATAATCAAAAAATGTGTTGCAAATTCAATCTATTATGTGACTTGGAAAAATCAAATCGGTGGGGGCAAAGCATGTCATATAAGTTTAGATGTTAACGTTTACCACCATGTTTGAATTCATTATAGATGGATATCCTATTCATTTCTTTTATAACCAGGATGCAAAAAAAAAAACTCAGTTTGTAGAAGATGTCAAGATAATAGAGCAAAATTTTGCTCCTTTTGAATACCTTGTTAAAGAAAAATAAAATGTTTTTCATCATAGTACTTTTTCAAGGGATTGCCGATTAAACGGACACTAACGGGTTGTACATTCTTGCTGTACTAATCCAAGTGGACTGTGTGGCATTTATTAGTAACCAAGTATTAAGAAGCTGATTTATTAAATTTTAGGATGTTTTTTTTTTATCAATACCTATAGTCTTGCACTTAATTACATTTTATGGTTGAATGATTTAAAAGGTCGGCTTGTAACCACTGCACTTTTTCCAGAGAACATAAAATTCACTGCCCACTCCCTCCCCCAGATAAATGTACCCCTTAGGTCTTGTTTATTTGTGTTGCCTTGCTGCACAACCAATTTCCCTTCAGGGACAAATAAGTTGAAGTGGAAAGTAAACACATTCAGTGTAAACTTTCCCCCAACAAATGTGTTGTGATCACTGGTGCTACCTTTACCAGAGTTTAATTGGTAAGGCCCTTATTAATGTATTAATATTATGTAATCCATTTTGGTGTTATTATTTTACAATATAAGTGTGAATTTTGTAACACTATCGTAGTGTTAAAATGTTGACACATTCAAAAGTGTTAATTTAACACTGTTAGTGGTCCCCGTTTTAACACTGGGTATGCTGTTAATTTTGTGATTTCAAATTTTCAGTGAGAGTGGAGAGAATCCAAACTTTTGAGACAATTTCAGAGAACTTGACACCAATCCCTCATCCAAAATTTTTACAACACAAAGAAAAATTAATGCAGGTTCGATTAATATCTAAGAATGAGATATATATAGATCTATATCTATAGATATATATATATAAGCTTTGTCCGATAAGCTGCCCCATGAACCTCCAATGTAAATCTGATCCATAATTTTCATAAATCAGAAATGACCATTTTTTTAAGCTCGCTGTTAAGTATATATTTTTCACATCATTCGGCCAACCCATATATCAATTTGCTCAGCAACTTCTTAAGATTACTATTTTGCCTCACTCTAAATATTTTCGCATTGATCTCCACTTGCACTCATCTGTTAAGCTGCAGTGAGACACAGTTGAGTCACATGCCCCCATGTCTCTTTTTAGAACACGCAGTAGGGGCGTGTTCATGGGCGTGGCCAAATGGCTCATTAGCGCCTCCTAAGGGCGACCTCATCAAAGTCATAACTCATCAGTGGGCTAGTGTTGGTTATGCCACAGCAATGTTTTAATGAGAATGTGCTTTTATAGAATTTTAAGGAATTTCAATTGTTAAAAGTATTCAAATTTAACAGACAGCATTAGCGATCTAACTGCAACACATCACATATTATGTACGTTTCCAACAATACAACACTGCTAATTTTTGATAAAGTGCATTCTTATATTGTTCTGTTTCTTAAAGTCATGTGTGAAATGCCGCAATAAAAGGGAAACTTTTATTCATTGTTATCACAATGAACAAATAAACCACGCAATCAATGTGAACGGGAAAGTCTATCCAAAACCTTGACCCTTTAGTCCACAAGGAGCATTTCTGTAGGGGGAGCCACCATTAAATGTTAAGTTATCTACAAACCAACAATATACAAGTACTCTTCTATGTATAGATATAAGTTTTGCCTGTTTACTTCAGCATAAAGAATGTTTTATGTGTTCAACAAGGAGTAACAAGACCATCTGGTGATAGTGTAGTGGTCAGCAATTTCTCCCTAAACCATTTCCTATGTAATGGTAGAGTTAAGGAATGCATGTGCTAACCAAACACTAACTATAAAGGAGTAACAGCCTCATTAAAACAATTAAACACATCTGTTTCTGTGTTAGTCCATAGCTCCGGGTTCTTCTGTGCTACATCTAATGATTATCTTCATCTTCATCTGCAACAAAAACAAAGAGACAGAATAAAACCTCCTAAAACTCACAGTAAGGGGGACTGCAACAATTTACATCGTCAGTAATTTGTGTCTCACCATCATCAGCCTCCTCCTCATGGACAGGCACAACCTGCAAAAGATGAGATCCTACTGCTCTTCAGATAGAGCTACAAAGAGTTGCTGCTGTGAGGGATTTCCACTCTAGTTCTCGCTTACTCAACCGACCCCACAGTTTTTCATTGGTGTTGTCACTCAGCAGGCCTGAAGAGGTGCGTCACATGGAAACCTGGGACACACTTCAGCCCAGCAATGGCGTCCTGTAATGGAGCGTGAAACCGTTAAAGAAGGGAAGCATGTAGACCCCACTCACAAAACGGCTGCGTGGTAAACTTGTTGAGCATGCGTTCCAATCGCAATCCACATGCACATATGTCCGCACAGAAAGAGATCTGAGTGAACAGACACGGATTTGATTTTTGTTTGCTCAGTTAAGTTCTTCTCTGCTTAATATTTTCAATTTAAAGTACAATTTATGTTCTCCCAAATAGTAATTTTCTGCACTAAATGTGAGCTCAGGAGATAAACTTATTCCATAGTAATTGGGCCATAGTTATATTTCTTTTCAGAGGGTCAGAATTTAATTCTAACAGTGAAATAAATGTTCTGAATGTATGGTAAAATGACCCTTAAGGTTGATAACGTCTATCCATTCTTGGCTTACTATTAGAAAAAAAAGAATACACATTTACATTTAAACAATTTTTATTGCTACCATAGTATTGATATATGCATTTAAATTGAATTAGTTAATAAAAAATACATTTCATTGATTATTTTTTAATTGCCGAACAACCCTAACAAAACAAAAAAATTATATATATCTCTCTATCTCTCTATCTATATCTCTATCTCTATATCTATATATATATAGATATATATCTATATATAGATATATATATAGATATCTATATATAGATAGATATAGATATAGATATACATACATACATACATACATACATACACACACACATTTCATCTAATTATACACAAAAAATATACAAATACTGGATTGCATTCATATTCAAGGTGCCCCCCTAAATGTTACACACCGCACCTTAAAGCTCCTGTAAGCAGACAGACAGACAGACCGACCGACTGAGGTCCTAGTCTCATCTAATCGGATTAGTTGCCTGTAGGTTAGCAGGCTGCTGTCTCTCCGCCCTACATGGGACAGTCTGTGCGCAGCGGGCGACTTTCTGCTCCAGCTCCACTTCTTCTGCACAAACTGAAGCATCGAAGCAGGTATCACAACCGGAGCGCGCGCTCCTCCCTAAAGCAGAACTTTGTGATGCGTTGAAGGCACCGAGAATGACGGATCCAGCACATGTGGAGGAGTGTGTTTACTTCAGGCTCTACGCAGAGTTTTTAGATTCGGCAGTTTGAGTCCGCTCCTGTCTGCTGAGGCGGCCAGTCTCATGCCCGAGGACGGCGCCACAGGCTCGGGGTTCAGATGGTGCTCATCACGGACGACAGGGATGGAGGAGGCGGTTCGTCAGTGCGGCTCAAACAGCAGCAGCAGCAGAAAGTCTGCCAAATCCAGCCGACTATAACCGAGGAGCTGCTCTCGGACTCCGACCAGGACCATCTGGACTCTCAGGACGACGAGGAAGAGGATGAAGATGATGACTTTGAAGAAGTGGACTTCGAGGACTTGGATGACTGTCGGAGCATCGCGTCGGACGACTCCTTCTACCCGCCGGATGATGCGTTCGCGGACTCGGAGCGTAGTCCGTCTCCGGAGAGTCCGGAGCCGCTGTCCTTCTTCCAGGCGTGCTGCAGCAACAACGCGACCATAGTCCGGATCATGATCCGGCATGGAGTGAAGGAGGAAGAGGTCAAGGAGAGGGACAGGAATAACAGGGTATGAAGCATAAAACAACTCTTTCACTAACTTATTTAATTTTAACCTTTGCCTTTCACTTGCTCTCCTGCTCTTTGAGGACATTAAACGTCCCCTTCCTCAAGCTACCATAACATTTTTCTTATAACATTAATATAATTTTACACTTTCACTGACTTAATGCTCTTACCTAACATCATTTCTGATGTGAGGTAAAATTATTATCAGGACTTCCAGCGTTTAAAATCTGGATATGAAGTGTCCATGTGAGTGAGAAAAACAGATTGATGGCTGAAAATGATGTTTAACAACAATTTGAAAGCTAAGATTCAGGAAAAATCTTAACTACGTTGAATGGATTTTTTTTTTTTCTCTCACGTGTTGGTGGGGACATTTTAAACACTTTTAACACGCCATCAGGGTAAATCTTCTTTACACAGTGAATGAGTGACATGTTGGAGGATCTGAGGTTGAAATTATGGAGTTCTCTCAAAAAGTCCCAAAATTTCAAATCAATTACATGAACATAGGTAATATCATTAAAAAAAACAACATGAAAAGACAAAGATTGAAGTGTAATTAAGTAGTGTAATATACTTTGGCACAAGTGAAGGTAAAGACTGTACCATTTTTAGAAGCACTTTTAAACACGGATGGATGGATGGTTACTTTATTATTCTCCACATATAAGTTAAATCCATCCACAGACTCAAATGCCTATAATTCTGTAGCTTATTTGCAATAACTAATGAATAATCACACCAATAGTCAATCAACTAACAGAATGTTGAAAAGGAGATTAGTGCAAACACATCAATTGACCAATTTATTACATTTTATTAATTAGAAGATTAAAAATTGTATCA
Source organism: Lophius piscatorius (assembly GCA_009660295.1). Taxonomy (NCBI): domain Eukaryota; kingdom Metazoa; phylum Chordata; class Actinopteri; order Lophiiformes; family Lophiidae; genus Lophius; species Lophius piscatorius. The sequence goes on from VRLP01005612.1 coordinate 8,737, forward strand.
ATAGAAATATATTCAGGCTTGCGTTATTTGTTATGACGAGGTCACACCTGTATCTCAAATCATTTTTGACATCATACTGTTTTTTTCTGACAGGGGTGTGTGTTCACAGTCATATCTTCCAATGCAGAATTCTCTCACACAGAAGACACAATCCTGTGTGTGTGTGTGTGTGTGGGTGTGTGTGTGTGGTCACATTCAATCATACAGTATGTCAGTTGGAGTCTGACTGCATGTTCTTATTTATAGATTTGGATTCACTATTTCGGAAGCCATGAGTAAACACTTTTTTTTAACAAGGACATTTTGGTTAGAAGTGTGTGGAAGAGCAGTAAGGTGTATTTTAAAGAATGCATCTTGGATTCTTGGAGTAGTGGAGCAGCAGTGCATGATAGTGTGATTGTAGGCTTTTACCAATATCAAACATTCATGTCTGAGTCTGAGGACATTAAATGACTTTATATTTTTTACCCATTTATCCTGTTCAGGGTGCTGAAGGCTAGTTGCTGCTTATTGGAAATGATTTCAGGATGTTTTATGACTTTTTATGTAAACTTAGTCAAAGACATAAATCTATTATGAGAGAACTTTAACATTTGAGTGACAGAAATGAATTTTATAATGTATTAGTGGCTTCCGTCATTTGTTTCAGGCTGGTATTTTATACAATTTTATCAAGAATGGAGTTTCTTTTTCATTCCTACAACATTATTTTACACCACTTCCTGACTACACTGTCATTTTCTTCACTTAGCAACTGAAGAGCTCCGGTAAAGAAGTTTAGAGAGACGATGCGACTCGTTGATTAAGGGGAAAATGTTTTCCGTCACTATTGAATAATTCTCTGATCGTGAACATTACATTACAAATTTACATCCCTAACCATCAGGCCATCCATCTCTCTGCGTCACTTCTTTTCTCTCTCTTTCTTATATATATCTCTCACCAACTCTCCCTCCTCATTTCTCAGAATGTATACAATTACTGATGAGGTCACGGGGTGGAAGAGTGAAAATGACATCATTGGAATGGGAGATTTGGTTCCTCTGCATGACATGTAATTACAGGGGACTCATTTGGTAAAAGCTCTGAAACACTGGCTCGCATGTTGTGTGATTTTGTTTGTGCAGCAGCGACTTACAGACAGTTTTGTATGTATATTTATCTACACTGCAGGAATATACACATGCAATACTGTAAAATTCAAGAAACCCATGTACAGTTAACACAATGTGAATTAGGGCACATTTGTGTGTGTAGTGTGTGTGTAGTGTAGTGTCTGGATATAGATCGATATTGTGGATTAGGTAGAAGAGAGTCGATTGCACTGCTAAAATCTAAAAATGAACTAATGTGACATCAATCAACGTCATTTTTATTGTCATTTGTACAGTATGTGCCAGATTCAATGTACAGTATTAGGAAAATTGTATTTCACAAAGTCCCACGGCACGTGAAGATATATCCCAGAATATAGACAAGAGAATGAAGAGAGAAGTAGGACATCAGTGTGTGAAAATACATGAATAAAAGGATACTAAAGGGTGGCTGTAACTCAGGGTGTAGAGTGGTCTCCTAAACCCCTAATCGTAGGATAGTCGGTTCAATCCCAGCCCCAGCAGCCTACATGTCATAGGATCCTTGAGCAAGACCCTCATCCCAATTTTCTCCCTTTGGGGCTCCCTACTGCTCCGTAGGTATGGGTCAGTGAACTCATTATACTCTGTTGTACCATATGTTTGTACTGTGTATAACAATTTAATAGTATAGACAGTCTATAATAATGATAATAATTATTAAGAAATTAAAGGAAAAATCTTAAAATGAACCTTTAGGAATGCAAATACACTATAGACTTAGATAGACCATCATGCATGTGAACCTGAGGTACTACGTTTTAAGGTTATGAGGAGCCTTACATAGAACAATGTTCATACCTGTTTATTGGAAACTTCCAGCTTGTGTCTTTGAAAGGCACTTTTCCAAGCGCAAAATGTTGAAATTTGATCGACAGGAATTCCAACTATGTTATAATGAGCCTGATAAGTACTCGCTGACATTATCAGACAGGGATCCATCCCAAAGACAAGTAGAAAAACAAACTCAAATGGTAAATTTGGACGAAACTTAACCCTCAAGTAACCGTGGCGACACACAGGTGTCACAAATCATTTACATGCTATGGAGAGTTCCCTCTACAGCTCAATCTAATCCATGAAGACCCAATGTTTTAATAATAAATGTACATTTCTATTTATTTAATCATTCTTACGCTTTAAAAAGAAAAAAGGTCCCTGAATTTCATTTAATCCGTACTGACAACATATTTTGGACAAAGTTAAGGAAATGTTTGTTTTCTAAAACTGAATCGATAAAGTTACTTATTTAACAGTTGTTGTATAATTGCAAATAAAAAGAGAAAAGACGAGCTGATTTGTTTGATCATTATCATAAAAGCCTCATCCATGAAACAAGTACCCGGAGAGAACCCACGCAAACATGCAGACTCCACACAGAAAAGGCCCATTTTTTTTGGGTGGATTTGAACCCAAAACATTCCTGCTGTGAGGAAATATTTAAAATAACAGATTTCTGAAAAACGGGAGGAGCTTAAGAGAAATCTGAAATGCGTTCCATTGTGTCGGTTTGAATCTCCCACAACTGGGATGGGATTTATAGGTCCGGTTCAAGGATTTATACGTTTTATGCCGTGCATCATCTTCCATCAACTCTGTTTTATTTTAGTTTGTGGTTTTGTTCGATGCGGCGAAGCACTTCGGCCAACTCTGTTTTATATTTTGAATGTGCTGTAAAAATACGTTGACTTGACCGGACTGATGATAATAGTCCTCATGTATAAGATGTACGGATCCATGATGATCAAGCATATACTGCCATCGTCAGATCCACTATCTTTGTTGTGAAGAAGCAGTAAGAAGAAGGGTCATCTCCTCTCCTTATCTAGACTGTTAGGAGATATTTGTGCAGATGTGTGTTCATGTCACGTATCAAATGATGTAGCCGTGTCCTCCGGCACCTCTGACCCTGTTTAGGACAGCTTGTTCCCCGGCAGTGAATTAGATGAGTTGTCATGATGACATGAAATCTCACTCTCACACACACACACACACACACAGGCAGATATTGGGCTCTACATATGGTAGCGACCATGATGCTGCTGGATGAGTGGAAAAATCAAAGCGTGGGTCATACACATCTGATTTGACGCCAGCATGTGAACGCTGGCCTCTACCCAGAAAGACGGTTAACAGGGAAGCTATTGACAGAAACACGCCCAGTACGTCTTTGTGAGTTATTCTGCTGGATGGATCTGAGGGCGGCCTTGATTGTGTCCGCCTGCATGCATGTGCATGTTCTCAAGATTTACTATAAAACAGAAAAACTTGGATTATACAGGCTGTAGAAGTGCAGGAAAGATCCGCCGCCCGCAGGATTTAGTTTTGACCGGTGCTTATGTTGAAGTCAACAAAAATACAGCATTGGTTCCTTATTCAGGAAACGAGAGGGATGATAGATTTGGTTCATCTAAAATGTCACAAACCCACAAGGGGAAGCAGATTCTTGGTTAATCTAGCATTGGAAGGACAGTATTAGATTATGGGAAGATTAAACAGGTTTTACTTTAAAGCTGAAATGTGAAATTCCATGCAGTCGGCAGCAGATATTTAATTCCAGAGAGTCATGCAGCTTTGGTAATATAAGGTCTGTGATCTAGTGTCTCCTGGTAACCTCATATTTGTGCTGTAGTTATGCTGACAAGATGACAAAATCCTTTATTATCTACAACCAGTTATGACTGATCATCATTAGTACATGGAGTAAGGGCCTCCATGTCTCTGGAAACTTTCTTCTCCTCTGCTATTGCACTGTCGGACACGGCTGCTACATTGCTCAAACTCTTTGATCTCAGCGCCTTGTTTCTTCATGTGATGAATCAAATTTTTTGTATTTGAGAAACTTTCTTCCACAGCTCTGAACACTGTAGCAGAGCGTTGTTTCTAGTCGGCTTTACTCTTGTCATCAACTCATACATTCAAATATTTCTCCATTCCACCTCCTCCGTCTGCTTGCGCAAATAAGAGAAGAGGATGTGGTATAACTGTTGTAAAGTGGTATTAGGTGTTATTGCATGGATGTCACTTTTGATTTTTTTTGAAAATGAGCAGGTAGATGCAGGATTTTGGTAATAAAACGACAAGCTCCGTTAATTTCATCAGCATTTTTCATTCAATCATGATTATTAATTACGATTTATCATTGATTTAATTGATTGATTTTTTCCATTGCTCTGCTGACCCGGTGTTGGTCATCATTGAGAAACAAATCTTGTTTTAGTTTCAGTTCTGAGAGAAAAACTTGTGGAACCCCTGGGCTTTTAATTGATTGCGGTGACATACAGTCATCAGTACCGGTACATTTTACATCTATTATGAAATACTGGTTAGACTTCCAGCTTATCTCTGTACTTTTGTTTGCGTCAGCTCTGGTACTTACCAGTTTAATGACACATCTGGAAAAATCTCCATTTTCTAACTTTGGTATTGTGGTATAAGCAGTGTTCTTTTTGTTCTCCATGCGTTCATCACGCAGCAGTTTGTGACAGTTTTGGTTTGTGACAGCGTGGTTCAACGCGTTAGTTGTGTTTATATGCGGCGCTGACATAAGCTGTCTATGCATATGGACAGCATCATTCTTGGTTAACATCACTGGCCTTAAATAAAAAAGTTCTTCCAAACAACCGAAGAGGAGCCACTTTGGGGGACAAGCTCTTCGTCCTTTGCTCGAATAAAGGGTAAAGTATGGTGGTGTTGTTTTTGGAAAGTGCATTGAAATAAAAACCTGTTGTATTTCTGGCCCAATATAACCCTTTATAATAGATATGTTGGGTCAAAGCTTCCTTCAATCATCAAATTAAACCTGCAGGTCCAGATTCAAACCCGGAACATTTTTACTATGAGGTGACGTGCCAGACACTGCACCAAAAATGCACCCCCATTATAATCAATGCAAATATGTTGATTGGTCCAGATTAAAATGTAATCATTGTCACATGATTACATTACATAATCAACGGCCCAGGAAGACAGTTTTTATTTATACCTATAAGAATGTTTATGGTTGCGGTGGGTTTGGCCTCATCGCTGGTGGATTCAATTATGACTGCATTTTTACACTAGTAGGTAGAAATTTCCCTCCCTCCCTCCCTCCCCCACTCTCTCTTTGTCACGGACTGATACAGCTAAGCCTTTCTATTCCTAGCTCTGGATATTCTCCAGATTACTTTGTGAATGTTTGTGTGTGTTTATGTATGCATGCGCATTTCTGACTGAAATTTCAGTCAAAAGACCAAGTAATGGACTTAAATTTCCCCCATTAGTAGACCGCCAAGAAGTGGTGGGGGCAATTGTCTAGGAAGTTAATTATTGGTAGCTCCCCATGATAGAGCTGCTCCATTCCATGAAACCAGCGTCAGAAACGCCTCCAAAGACTTCCTAGAAAGCGGGATCAGGTTTGTGTTATCGTCGAGAGATAAACCACCTGCCCCCAAAATACCGCTTCACACTACAGGGACCCAGGTATAAATACACCACATGATGCCTAATACCGCAGCCATGATAGAAGAGTACGTGTTTGCATTAACTAAACGCGTAAACAGAAACTCGTTCTATGAGGACAGCTGTATGCCAGTATTATAGAACAGAGGCGTGAGGGGAGGACGTGAAATTAATACAAAATAATAAGTTATAAAATAACAGCCATCTACATCTCCGTTTGAGACACTGAAAAAATTATTATTGGAGATACTTAGTCATTATTGATGTACAAAGCTGTTTTATTGAGATAGTAAGTCATTACTTGGAGATACTGAGTCATTGGTTGGAGAAACTTAATTATTTGGAGGTAGTGAGTTATTATTTTGATATCCTCAGTTGTTTCATTTAGATATTATCTTAATAAGTAGGCATTTGGAGATACTGAGTCATTGGTTGGATATACTAAGTCATACATTTGAGATACTAAGTCATTTGGAAATAGCAAGTCATTATTTTCTAGGTAAAGAGTAATTTCTTTTCTTTTTACCCTCCCGTTTGCAGAGATGGGCTTCCATATCTACACATGTCCTCATCCAACTGTGACAGGAAGTTCCTCTCTGGATGGTTTGGTTGTCTAAGACCGTCCTGCTGGTGTTATTTCTTTTTATCACTTTAGCCTCAGAGTTAAGCATAGTCAATAATAGCGCTTGTTATACAAATTGTCTTTCCTTGATTCAAGTTTGTCTCGGCCGATGTATTTTGTAGAATAGACAACTAGAAAAGAATTAAAAGAACTAGAAAAGTTAAAAGTTTGTCCCGTATTTGTGTGAGAAAAAGGTTCCAAGAGAAAACAGGATGTTGTCAGATGTCAGAGATGGTCCAGACACGCTGCAGGCCATGCTGCTAAAGTACATCACTGCATGGCTGGAGAGCTGCCAACAGTGTGTGTGTGCATCTGTGTAGGAGACACACATAGACAAGCTCTACATGTGTGTCTAACCAAACAGGGCTCTCTGGAGTCGTGCCAGTTTAAGAGAATGTCTTCCAGACAGCACACCAGTTACTCCACAGGACCTCTCTGCATCTTTCACCTCTACAGCCGCATTTCTCAACCTTCTTTCTGTCAATGAGGCAGAATCTGCAGTCACTCCGGTGTAAAATAAAAAAACGTGCCCTCTGCATAGCCAACGTATTCACACATAAAGTAGTTAGCGAGAGAGCGGGAGGAGGATGTGACTAATATTGTGAAAACAACTGCTTAGTTCTGGTAGGCATGGATCAGAGGCAGACGCAGAGCTCCTGGACCACAAACCTCAGTCGCTCTCTGAACTCAGTTTGCACAAATGAGTCATGGTGAGTAGTAGCAGAATTACAATGGAGCTACTTGAAACTATTGAGTATTTATTGACAAATAAGAGTTGAAACCCATCCAAAGCCTTTTCTTTATAGAGAACACACGAAAAAAAAGGATGATTTTTTACAACTGACGATAATTAAATTTGTTAGTAAGTTTGCGGCACTAAGACTCTTAGGAGAGATCGTGCACGAAAGGTTTCTTCCCAGAGCAGCAGCACAGAATATTGCCCCTTTGGAGACTGGATACTGGTGGTGGCGGCTGATGACACTGCTGAAGCTGATGAATAAATAATTATTTTTTCCGTCTATTACTGCAGAAATCACAGCTAAAATTAACTTTAGCCTGAGCAGTGGCCCCTGATGCCTGTTGTGGCTCATTTGTATCATTGAGATTTAAAAAAAGAAAATAAACGCAATTGGCGGAGGATATTATGACTGTCTCCCTGTGAATTTTTTTTATTGTCATTTTTTACAGGAATGAAATACAGTAATACGCTCAACATTTTTTTCATGAAAAGTGTTTCCTGACACTTGACTACTCACACCGAAAACAAACGCCTGACCTCCATCTTAAGATTATAATTTAAATGCAGCACAAGCATTGCTAAGAAAGTTGAGATGCCTGAAAAGATTTATGCAAACATGCCTGTTTCTAAAAATCATTGAGAAAGTGAAGGAAGGCTACCGCACTGTTGACGTCAGCCATCCACTGTCATATACTGTATTAAAGCCGTTTCATGGTAGATTCTGGTCATGTGATAGTGTGTGTGGGTGTGTGTGTGTGTTTGTGATTCAAGCCAGAACAGAAACCCAGTTGCTTTGGATTCAACCCACATGGATTACCATGACCCGGATGAATGAGAATCTACACAGACATATGTGTGTGTGTGTGTGTGTTCGATAAGTCAAGCAAGAACTGTGTGTTCCCATATTTTCCTCACAACGTCCCCGTCTCGCTCCCCTCTCTGGAGGTGAAACTTGTTTGTTTTGGCGGAGGAAGTGGCAACTTCCGGAAAGCTCCCAACTTTTACAGGAGTTTTCCAGGACTCACACTGTCACAGACTAACATTTACTCACACGTCCGCACAAAAGAGCTCCTGTTCTGGCATGAACACACACACACAAGTACACAACAGCTGAAGATGGAATTACGGCTTATTTTTCTACTGATTAGGAAACGGCTTATTTCTTAGTGGAAAGACAACAGCTGCCATATTTTTTCAGGAGTATTAGTTTGGAAAGATGCACAAGTATCTCCTCCACTTGTTGATTAATTTTCTTCTTCACTGTCAGCACTTGGTCTAGTAATGCACTTTTTCACTCACTCCTTCCTCAAACCTCTCTCCCTTTTCTTCTCAGACAGGGCTGTTGGTGGCCTGTTATCAGGGTTTCGTGGACGTGGTCATAGCCCTGTCTCAGTGTCCCCATCTGGCTGTCAACTGGCAGGACAGTGAAGGAAACACAGCTCTCATCACTGCCGCTCAAGCAGGTAACACACACACACACACACACACACACACACACACACAGGTTGACAGTGGTATGTCAGACATTGACGGGCTGGTTTGGAGTACTGTTATCCTCACATGCCAAAACAGAGGAGCCTAAAAAAATAAAACCACTTGCTGTAAACAGTTTAAGGACAAGATGTGTGAGAGCCAACAAAGACCAGCCTTATGGACGGGGGCTTCATTTCAATCAGCGAAGACAGAGAATGAAGAAAAAATGAATTATTTATCCCAACCGATGATGATCAGGAGTCTATTAGAAAGTCTTTGGAGCTTAGACTCTTCAGGCAGACTCTGAGTGTGTTTACGCCCTGAGCAGTAGCGACCCTTTGGAGTCTGGATACTGGTGGTGGTGGCTGATGACTTTGCTGAGGTTGATGAATAATGTGGTTGATGGATCTGAGAGGACTAGGTGGAGATGGGGAGGTGGAGGGCTCGCGAACCAGCCGCATGCAAGAACTAGATGATTGGAAACGGTCATATTTAAAGACAGCAGCTGATGGTTATGAGGTGATGATGAGGCTAATCATGCAGGTGTGACAGCGATTGGATGAATTTGATTACCTGAAGAGCCAAGTTGATATCAATTATTGCCCCCGACTGTGGAACAGGTAATTGAGACTGAGCATGTGTGAAAGGTGAGGGGATAACAGAGTGAAATGAGCAGTAGATGTAACCTTTGCCCCTGTGTGCCAGAGAATAGTCTTTCTGACTGAACTTCAGATTCCCATTCAAGCCAGCGTTCATCCATAAGAACCCAGAACCATTTCTCCTCAAAGGAAAGTTAAGGGGGATATTAAAATGATCAAAATGAATTGCAGCCCCTTATCAGAGATCTGTTATGTTGAATATAGGGTGCTTTAGTATTTTCTGGTCATATTACAGATTTTCTGAGCAGGTTCTTTGTATGCGTGGCTCCGCTGTGTGGCATGTTTGCTCCATTAGGCCCTTCAACATCTCAAGACTAAATCTTACTTAAGTTTGGATATGTAAATCCATTTATGAAAAGCTAAAATGAATGCTTTTTTATTATGAACTCCAAATAAACACCATTTTTCTGCGTCTCGCAGACACCGGTCTAAATTAGTCTTTAATTTATAGGTGAACTCAGCATGACACTGGAGGAATAATGGCTCCAACAGGTTTACTACATGCAAATCCATAACTTATATTATAGTTTTTTGTGAAAATGTCTTGTCAGAACAAGCCGGATGAAACACAGGACAAGTTACTAAAGTATAAGTATTGTTAAATGGATTATTTCGTTAGCTAAAACAAACTGGGCACGAACAAAATCGGCACTTTAGAAGTTAAAAATAGAATAAAGTTGTATTTTGAGCTTTCCACAGCATTTAAACAGTATGGGACATTTGTGTCACTGTTACTTATGGGTTTTCCTCCTGTTCCTGAAGGCCACATTACGATCACCAACTACCTGCTCAACTACTTCTCTGGCCTGGACATCGAGAGGAGGAACTGCCACGGCTTCACCGCTCTGATGAAAGCTGCCATGCAGGGCCGGGTGGAGTGTGTGCGCGCGCTCATGATGGCAGGTGAGGAAAACACTGAACATACTGAATTCTAAAGCGTTCAGCAAATAGGTCCAAGCCCACCCAATCAAAAGTAAAGAAAATGTTTTTTTATTTGCTCAGTCAGTGGAGAAATAGTATAGAATCTATGTTTACCATTCCCAGTTTCTGATTGGCTTATAAAATCACATTAACATAAACTTATACATAGTGCATACTATTATATACTATATATAAAGTGTATACTATTATTCAATAAAAATACATACATTTCTGGGGAGTGTCTATTATGTCTCGTCATTGACATCTTTGACTTTCCTTTTGGTGTTCACTAGGAGCTTGCCTGAACGCCAGGGATTATGGCCGCTACCTGACAGCCAGGGAGTGGGCTTTATTTACGGGCCGTTATGAAACTGCCTGGGTGATGATACGCCTGATGGAGCGTCCCTGCGCCCTCCAGTACAGTGACACATTCAGGTAAGCTCTACATCTGTCTGTCCTTAGCCAGACCTCTGTCACTCACCCTAAAGAGGGGAGGCATTTCATCGTTGCAGTGCAGGATTTTCTAAACTGTGATACAATGGAGCAAAGATTTTCAGGTGTAAAGATAACATTGCTGAATAGATGTCAAGCTGACTGTAATATTCATGCACTGTTTTTTACCATTATTTTGGAAAGATGCATGGCAATAAAAACGATTAATGATTTTGGCCAATTAACCAGTGCAAATAGAACATTTTACAAACTGTTGATGTCAAATTAAACTTGGCGGCATCGGACGATGGCTCTGCAGCCGCGGCCAGTCATGAGAGCAAAAGCTATTTAGCTTAGAGGCTACATACTGAAAGTCATTGTGTACATGTGATCATTTATATTTATATTAGGTTGTCAAAATATTGGATTATTTGTATCCCCGTAAAGTCAGAGATAGTATGGATTCCACTGCCACATGTATCTCGGGTTAACGAGATAAATCAATAAACTATTTCCTTGATCATTTTTAGATCCTATACCCACATAGACCTCTGTTTGAGGAAGAACTGGGTCAGTTTTTGGAATGGTCAGTTGTATATTTCCGTCATTAGGTTGAGCATTATCTACAGAAGTTTTCAGGCCATAATTTCTCACTCAGTTTTTTCGATTTAGTCCAAATTCGGTGCATATGAATGGACTTGAGGAGATATATCTTTTATATGTTGTATTTTGGTCGAATAGATCATACTTTACTCTCTATGGGGAGTTTTTTCTGTCCAGATTTGTGCATGAGTCGAATCGAGGACCTCGTTCTTGTACACGTATCATATCTTATCCTAATAGTTCATATGGACAGTTCATATTTTGCATGTTTTGGACCCACATGCAGACTCACGACGGAGGCAGAGCCTGTGCAAATGAAATATTTTATTCTTCAATCTAAAACAGAGACCAGTCCTGTCATGTAAACCATCCAAAAATCTGAATGCCGAGGCAGGGACCAAAAAGGGATCAAAGTTCAAAACCAGAAAATCCAAAAGAAACACACTGAGAAAGAACTCACTAGGAGTGTGACGAGAAACATCCAGAACAACTGGCACAGAGGACGGGGGAACACAAAGTGTTTATACTGAGGATAACGAGATAATGAGACACAGCTGGAGTGGGGGACACAGGTGAACATGATTGACAATCACACATTAGGAGAATAGAAGCACAGGACAGAGAGAGGGAGAAAGAGCACAGGTGAAAGAGATTCACTAAGAAGGGATAAAGAATTAACAGAAATAAACAGATGTAACAGACTAAAGAGGCAAAAAAGAAAAGAAGGAAACATGACAGGAAGTGTAAAACTAACTAAAAACGCTTTCAAAATAAAACAAAAGTTCCGTATGTAACTACGGTTCTATGAATCCTGGATGATTGCCAGCGGCGGTGCTTGAAGCATTTGATGCTCCGTGCGCCATGATGCATCTGGCGTATGCCCAGGTCGAGTAATTACAGTAACAATGTCACCCGTGACCTCTGGATGACCCCAGAGTGTCCATATCTCCCAGTGTCACCTGGGAGATGACACAGCAGGAACAGGTGATCTGTTCCTGTGGGCACGTGGATTCTGAGTGACTGAAAGCTCTGGCGATCATCTACGATTCATGGAACCGTAGTTACATATATAACTCTCGTTCTATTTCATCCTTACTGACCGCCAGAGAAGGTTCTTTAAGCACTGGATGACTTATACCAGAAAGGTCACGAGGAATCCTTCTCAAATTAAGGGCTCGACGCCGTCGACAAGACAGCAGTCGCCACAGGATGAGGAGCAGCAACATTTACCCGGTAGAATCAGGCAAAGGTACACGATGAGGAGCAGCGCAAATGTCTTGTAGAGGAAACCCCCTCAAGGCAGTCCATGATGTAGCAATGCTCCTGGTAGAGTGGCATGTAATATCCTGAGGCACAGGAAGACCTTGTGCTCTATAAGCAGAAGTACACTGAAAAGCAGCCACTTGGAGGAGCGTAGCTGGTAACTACTAGAGCCGACACAGAGACGGGTACTGAGGTGAGCTGGAAGTTTACCCAGCATCGCTTTATAGATAAAACAAAAGTAGCAGCGTTGCTGTCTACGGGTGCTCGGTGACGTCAAACCCACCAAGTCATAAAGAATGTAGTTTGCATTCGTAATGAAATGTAGGCGGTCCACTGAATCAAGTTTTCCTAGAACAGAAGGAACCGCATCCAATTACAATATGTCACCGTAATCAATTACAGGCAGAAATCAAGTCTTTTCCTGGTGCTAGAAGTAAAACAAGATTTTACTTCATAATGTTTATGCTGAAGGTGTGCGTGCCTGTTTTTGTTCGTACAATTCTTTCAACTCATTTTATTCCACTATGGCACTGATCCGAGTAACTAATTTGATTGTTGCAAGATGGCAACTACATTTGAGCCTCGGGTAAATCAGGGGCAGAAGGGCAGCTTCCTCTTTGTAACAATGTCCCCTTCAATGTCCGCTTCAACAGTAGGAAAACGCAACACTCATTTGAAATCACATTACCATCACTCACATTATACATTTTTGTGTTGATGAAATAATAATGAAGGGAGTTCTTTTTAACTGAAGACAGGCTCAACCGAGTTGAAAAACAGGCAGATTTGACCCACCTTTTCTGCCACCTACTGACAGTTTAGGAGGAAAAACCAGGATAGAATGTTGGTTGTTACCAATGTCGGCCTCTGATTATCTGCAGGTGTGAATCATTGAGACATGCAGGCTTACTTCTCCTGATCTGCTCGTGGTAAAGGACATACATCACTGAGGAAACTTTGTCAGACACTTTGTTTGCGTTACTTCTTGAAAAGCCATGTCAAGCAGAGTATTCATTCTTTCAAGGCTCCATTGATCACTACAATCTTAATGAAATCCTGAAGTGTATGATGCCTCAGTATTTTTGCATCTTGTAGTTTGTGCATGTTCATAAATAATGAGAAGATAATCTGTGGAAGTTACTGTCATTTGTGTTAAAATGTGCATTGGTTAGAATTTAAAACATCATCAGCATCTTGATTCTTCGTCATGATGCAATCTTACAAGTATTCCTGATAAGCAGTCTATCTAAAGTATGTATTCATCTCCTCACAGGCACTTCAAGAAACAGATCTTTACATCCACTGCACTTTGTTTTATGGAAATTTTATGGATTTAGACACACACAACTATTAATTAAGTTGTAGAGTCAAACAGGGTCACAGCAGTTTCATATTGATTAACCCATAAGAACCAAAAAACAATTTGTCCTAACACAACCTTTAAAGCATATTCCTGAATTTTATTTATTTTTTTTTACTTTACACAGATTTCAATTTTTTATTTGAAATTCCACAACACATATCAAAAATGGAAGTTTGCTGATTTAAAACCCCTGTAATACAACAATGTTTTTCAAATCTTTATATCAATTTGTTCTAAATTTGGTCAAAATGTGTTGAATTTAGTACAAGGTGAATCATTTAAGTAATAGAATGATTAATCTGATTGAAATTACCTTTGGTAAAAAAAAATCAAAGAGCTTAGGAAGTTCTTGTGTTGAAAATCAAAGATAAAACTCTCTAAGGTCTCATGGTATTTAAATGGTTTGGAACAACTTTGTTTCAATGGTTTCTAATGGAACAGGAAAAAATATAATGAGCATTAGACAAAAGCAACTTTGAGAAAGGATTTGATTTCCTTTCTAAACCCTACATGGTGTATTTTTTTTTATTTATCACATTCTATTTCAGTCTAGAGTGGCCTCCTCTTGCCTCGCTGGTGACGAAAGCCCAGGTGCCCCGTGGCTGCCTGAAGCGCCTGTCCGACACTGTGCGTCACGTCTTCAACATCGCAAACGTAACCAACCCTGAGGATGAAGGTGTCATCGACCACATGGTGTCTGTTACAACCGCCATGAGGAGCCCCTTCATCGCTATGGCCTGCAATACAGTGAGTAACTCATCTCTGGACTCAGCATTAAACAGAACATATCAACCCTCTCTCTCTCTTTCTGCTCGCCCGCACCGACAAGTGATATTAATGTGGCAATAAGGAGATTAGATTAGCACACAGGTAACTACTCTTAGTGACGAGGAAGGATTCTAAAGTTGCCTTTGTTTGTAATATTTCCATCTGCACAGACTCGGCATCAGGGCATATTCTCTTGTCTCTGAAATTAAATTTAACAGTAGATATTTGTGCGCTTTCGCATCAATGTGCCAATTACTTCCCTCTCTCTGTTTTAATCAGGTAGTGAGATTAAATGTAAAAAAAATAATATTGATAATATTGCAGCAATAATGCTATTAAAGGTATCTTGATTTTATCAACAATTAATCAAATCGAATCACAATGTAGAGTCAGCACTTCACCTTTAGTGCGTTGCAAAACACTTGGAGAACATGCAAACTCCACATAGAAAGTCACCAAGGCCAGAGGTGGAATAAAGAACAAGATCTGTTTTGTCTATGTCATTGACTCTAATAGTTCATATTTTACCCACTAGAGGGAGTTTTTCTAAAAAACAAATAAATTAAATGTTATGTTCGAAAAAAAAGTTTTAAGTAACTATCAAGTTCTATCAGGGGAATTGCTTGTACAACGCAGGGGATTGGGGACTTTCTGGTGAATACACTGTAGACCTGGTTTATGAAAGTGATCGTTAAACAGACAGACTTTGGTTTTTGTTTCAGGTGTGCCCTGACAGCCCACCCAGTGTGGGCAAACAGCGGCGCGCAGTCCCTGAGATCGTCCGCCAGCAACGCGCCAAAGAGCTCCGCTCCATCAACCCCGACAGGGTGGACAGCCACCTCAAACTCTTCCAGAACTCCCAGGTCACCCTGGTGGCCAAGAACTCAACAGATCGCCGGTCCAGTCTCCAGGTCCAAAACCCGCTGCCTCAACGCAGGAGCTCCACCTCAGACATTGCTGCTTTTAGGGAAGCCCTCGAGCTGCGCAGAACCAGCCTACTGCCTGTCCACATGGTGCTGAGGAGGAGAAGTGTCAGGCCGGGGTTCAGAATCCCCAAAGTGAGGATCATTAAGGCCCCGACGCCCACCTATGAACCCGAGAAGATCCGCAGGAAGAGCAGCTTCAAAGATGGAGGCGGGCACCTGCTGCAGATCCCAAAGTGGCGCTACAAGGAGCTGAAAGAGGAGAGGAGGAAAGCCGAGGAGGCGGAGAGGAGGAGGCTGGAGGCTGTAACTAAGAGACACCTCACTGTTGTGAAAAGGAAGTGATATAAATTGCCTCAGAGGGTTTCATGGATGCCATCCCACAGAATCTACAGGTCATCAAGTCTGTCAGAAAGTTTTTTCTTCTCTTGAAGTGTTCAGGGTGAGCCTGGAATCACCAGCAGTGTTCCCGAAAGAGGCCAGCAGACCGATACTTTGTTGTTGCTGTTGTTGGCTCTCTAAATAAATGTCTGCCAGAGCGTAGACAAAACGTCCTCGGCGTCCTCTGAGATGTCAAACGGTCGGTACCCCGGGCTTTTGATACTTGAAAATGGTTTTAGCTGTAACTTATTTTGTCATATTTATTGCTTTTTCTTGATTGATGGTGACTCAGTCCAGCAGTGATTCTGTATTTTTGTGACACTTTTATTGACACGTGCTGCAAATGTGAGAAAAGTGTTCATCGCTCTGCCTGGAAATCACAGCAATGTACTCGAGATGTTACACAATAACGTCTTTGTAATAATGAAAGCTCAGAATATTGACGCTAAAACACGAGACGATGTGGAATCTAATGGCACTGTTTTTAGATGCTTTATACTGATGAACCCATGAATGTATTTTGCATATATAAATATATATTTTAGATTTGAGTCCTTTTTGATAGTATACTTAACATTTTTTAATTCAAAATTGACATTTTTCAGATGCAGATTTCTGTTTATGACTATATTTTCCAGTCTTAATGTTTGAGAGGCGGGACTGAAATGTAGAGAACTGTTGTTAAAAACCGAAATCTTACTCATGTGGGAAGAAAATTCTTACCAAATGTTTACACTGCAAAATCCCATTAACACTGGTTATACAACCCCTGTTTCCAAAAACGTTTGGATACTGTGTGAAATGGAAAGAGAAGGATTTGCTAAACATTGAGACCTCATATTTAATTGGCAACAACCCAAAGACAACATATCAACTGTTTAAAACGAGAAATTTCATTGTTTACTTAAAATGATATACCCATTTCCAGTTTGATGCCAGCAACGTGGTTCGTAATAGTTGGGACCGTGGTAAAAAAAAGACTGGGGAAGTGACTAAATGAAAAAACAGGTACAAGTCAACAGGTTTGGGCTGGACACTGGAAAAAGACCCTTTCAAAAATAAGTAAATAATACCGAATACAAGGTGTTTTTCAATTGTTATTAGTGAAAAAAAAAACCTGGTGAGAGTAAGTGAAAATCTGCTTGGTAAGATTTCTTGAAACATGAAATGATATTTAGATAAAGGAGACTAATTAGATAGAAAATCTCATTTTGAACTATATTTCACTATTATTGGAAGGTGTTATGTCTCAAATGAGCCAGTAATGCTAAAATATTTGGGGGGGATTTTCCCGCAAACGTTCTGAGTTTGTCTCTGCATCATCAGTCCATCATGCGCCCCCCTCCACACACAAATCCACCCCCACAGTGGAGCAAAGCAGGAACAATTGGAAGAGGATATAGAATAAGAAAAACGTAAAAACTACCCTTGGCGAAGGCAACGCTTATCCTGAACCATTTATAAAGGTTAGCTAAAATCCAACAACCTAAAGGATGAGTGAGAAAACATTCAGCCTCCTACATGATAAAGAATGATCTCCTAAACACTTACAGAGTGTAATTCAACGGAGCGTTTAAACATGACCCTGTCCCAAAAATGTCTATCTGGCATCAAATTCTAAACCAGCCTATGCCGTCACCCCCACAGCAAAAGGTAATATCCCCAAAAAGCCCACAATTCCCTTCATTGTAAAAACAATCCCCCTGATTGCAGCCCACAAATGAAATGTGAAGTTATATCTGAAAAGGAGAAAAGCTTCAGCTAGACAGTAGAATACTTTAGAAACAAGATTGATCTCCTTAAACCGATTCATATGCAACAACTTTTGACCAAATCGGACAAAGGATTTAGAAATCATGACCTAAAGCTCCCCCTAGTGTCGGAAATGTAATACAAACTTTTCCCAAAATCAATCCAGTTCTTCCTCGCAGGTCTATACTTGAGAATGGTCCATAAAATAGTTTAGGAGTTATGAACACGAAAGAACTGACGTGGCAGTAATATCTTTGACTTTCAGGCATTATGATAATCATTTTCAAAAACAATTCCATTTTTTCAACCCTTGGATTGTTGTATTTGTGCTATATTCTACTAGATGTGGGGTTTCAATCATTTGCAAATGACTGCATTCAGTTATTATTTATACGTTTCACGGCGTCCCAACATTTTTGGAAACGGTTTGCAATTGTGACAAACTAACAAGAAATGAAGGAGCTGTGGATGATGGTGAGAAAATAAACACTTATGCTAATAACAATGACTGGTAATAGTAATCTGTTATCGCCTTTGCCTCCCTGTGACGCAGAGTTAACGAGAAAATGAGAGGACCTCTTGATTTTTTCATAAATCATCTCGGCAAACACGGGATTCATTCATCTAACAAATGCAGAAAAAACAATCACACTGTGATGTGATTTGGGGGAGCGCGCCTCCATCCATGTGACAGAACAAGTGGCATTGAAGTGATAATCCCAAACATATGGAACCGTGTGATAAAAACAGCCGAGCCCATCACAGAGCAGGAGGTCAGCTCGCCGTCTCAACGTCAGAACAGTGAGAATAATGGGGCACAACATAGCAGCGATGGGAGAGCACAATTTCACGCTCCTGACTCCTAATGGCGATTGCGGCTTAAGTGCCATCCAAGAGTGTGTCTAATATACATGGTGATGACTTGCTACAGGGTTACGAGGGTACGCCGCAGCCAAATCGTTTCTTCGAATAAACACTTCATTGACTTCAGAGCGGCAATCTGCTTAGATACTGCCGGAGGAAGTCATTTCAACACGACAGAATATGAGCCGACTGCACATCCACTGAACTCCGCAAACTCTGAGAGGCTGCAGGATTAACATATTTTTATCAATCGAGGCGATGTTTCTTATGAAATGGCTTTCTGCGCACAACGCAGTGGCAACAATGTTTGTCACAGGTCTGCTAGTCACAAATATCACTAAGGAGCAAATCCTTGCACAGATATCTGGGATGTGAACTCTGCCGATGTTTGCTTGATGTGTGTTTGTTTCGTTCCTCCGTGAGTATTTGCAGACTGTAGAGGAATGAACTGTAAAAGTGTGTTGTGTCTGCGGGAGAGTGACACAACATATTAGCCCAGAATGCATCACATGATATTTAGGTCATCACTGCAGCTCAAACAGCTGCTGGCTTAGATTGTAACCTGAGATTATGAAGCTCCGCAGGCTTCGTCAGCAATTCTCCCTCCCTGTCATCCTCCCCAACCCTGACCCAAATCCCTCAGAGAGGTTCACAAATGGCCCGATAAACAGGGCGCCATCCATCAGTAAGTAGTATGACAGCTACTGTATTATGTCATGCTGTGAGGTTGGAGGCCTGAGTTTAGAGAGAATGACCTGATTCTGGATCAGCACTCCATCGCTGCTTCTGTCAGTCATGAACTTGAGGGGAGATCCTCAGCTGGGTCCCTCTGCTGGTTGGTGTTCGAGTGTGCGTGAGGATATCAGCACATTGGATCAGAGAGAGGAGTGCATCTGAAAGTTGTTTTTGTTGTTGTTGATGTTTTTAAGAGTAATCTATCCCATAAGCATTATTTTTCAGCATGAACCCTCTGATCATTGCAAAACAACACGCCATTGGATGAAAAAATATTTTGTACGCCTTTTGAATTACTTTTTAAGCCCCTGATCAGAGATAAAACACTTTTGTGTGGAGGGGAGTATTTGACTATTTATTTTATATTATAATGGACTTCTTTTATTTGATGTTTAAAAGTTGCAGTTGAACAGAATAAATGATGAATAAGTTTATGCATTTCTTAACATCTTTTCCTGTGTTTTCAAATCCTGCCTTCCACTCCAAAATGTATGTTGACTTTCATCTGTCATACGATATCGACACTTCCTGCTCACAGCAAACCAGCTGCTCATTTCACAGCAGTTAAAATAATTGTACCGATTACATGAATAGGTCCATTACACTTATTATTATCAGGGTTTTTTTAGCATGATCTCCAGACTGCCGGAGGAGTCCTTATGTTATTGTGGGTTGAAAAGTGTTGCAGCCATCGCTTAAATGCGAACTTAGAAGACTTTATGGATTTTAATCATTTTACTGAATGCATAAGCAGTGAACGAGAAATCCTGACGGAGGAGTGCATCTGATGAGGTCAGAAAGAAAGGCAAATTGTTCCAATCAGTAGCGAAGTGAAGTCCCATGTGTTCTGCCCTTTAACCCTGAGCAGGCTGAGAAACCAGAGCAACAGTGTGTCATCGGACCCCGAAGAAAAAGTAGCAGCAGAGGACTTTTAACTTTATTTAGTGAATATTGAACTTCAAAAAGATATGGGATAAAGGTTGAAGACAAACAGATAAGAACATTGCAAGAAAAACAGCGCCAGCACCAGAAGAAGAAGAAAAAGAAGAAGAAGCAACATAAGAAGAAGAAGAAGCAACAGAAGAAGAAGAAGAAGCAGCAACAAAGAGAGAAGAAGAGGAGACTAAAGCCAGAAGTTGGCATTAATATAACTAAAAGAATGTCAACTTCAGTTAAACCCCAGATGCTGAAAAAGAGGCCCGTGTGACTGAATTAGTCAGTTTTCTCTTGGGGTGCTGGAATAAGTGATGGCGAACTCTATGCAAAAATGACATCAATCAAGGTGGTGAGGCAAAAGACCGCGCTAACCTAAAAGAATATTTCTCATCTGAATCTCATCATTTTTCACGACACGCCTTGATGGTCCTCGGCTTTTTGGAAACTCTTCTATGGACTGATGAGCGGAAACTTGAACCGTTTGGACGGCTGGGGTCCTGTTCCACGTGGCATAAACAGAACACAGCATTCCAGGACAGGAAGTCTGGATCTACGGTGAAGGATGGAGGTAGCAGTGTAGCATTGTGGGGTTAAAGGTTAAGGATCTAGCGGGTCTGATCTCCCCATGGAGAACGCCCAGTCACTATTGGTCCTTAGCCTGGATTGAACGACAGCTTAAACCTGAGAGTTTATTGTCTCCGAGTGGAAACAAGGAAAGCGCAGCACACACTACACACTCACTACACCCCCCCAAAGCGATCCCCTCCCTCCTCAGAGAACCATACCAGAACCCAGAGGACACAAGGCTGAGGCGGTGATCGAGGGGGTCTGTGAAGTGTTGGTTCAGGAGTCTGGTCCATTTGGTAACAAGTAAACGAAGCAGGTGGAACAGTACAAAATTATTGACTGAATGATGCTCTGGTGGAAGGAGGAGATGTGGGGTTAGATTAAGATTATTATATACTTGCAGGGGGTTCAGTTGGTATGATCTGTATTTTGAAAGAACAAAAGCCCAAACATCCAGTGAGCTCGTTCGTACTGAAGCAAAACTTTTTTTCAAATCCGCACCATTTGTCCACTGAAACATGTAAGAAGTAACGTGAGGCTTCCCGTGTGTGAAGGATTATATAGGACATAAAAGCTCATAATGAATCAGAATGGATTGAATTAATAGTTGTGAACATCTTAAGCATTCTTTAAAAACAATAGACACTAAAAAAAAAAGATCTCCCCAAATTTCCTCTGATTTAGAGAGAAGAGGATGAGGCCTGTGCTGGCGCTCGAGGGACGGGAGCTTCAGAATCTGATTTAAATGTCCTTTTTTATTTAAATGCTCGCTCTCCAGACTCTGGAGAAGGAGCTGTTTGGTGAAACCGGAGCCAAAATGTCAAAGCGACTTTGTCATCCTCGCTGCCTTATCAAAATGACCACAGCACATCCAGAAAGGTCCTGATTCAAATGACTTCATACCTGTTTCCTGCCAGTGTTGACTCAGTACACAGCACCATAGGTGGAGGGTTTTCAGGTGTGGCCAGTCCCAACCAGCTGAAGCCGGTTTTAATGATGCCACATGGCCAACAGCTGGCGGTGTATACTCAGGACTAATGTAATAACGGGCCTGTAATGAGAAGGGCTCTGTGCTGAGGGTAAAGGGCCCTAAACTGTAACCTTGAATCATTTTAATGGTGGAGAAGAACACAGACTTCCTGCTGACACATGGCTACTAGAAGCCCGGACAATCCGTCTAATTATAGCCACAGATAGGGCCTGGCCTTGTAAAGAGGTAGTTTGATTACTGGGTACCTGTAGCAACCAGATCGGACCTTTGAGTCTATCATGACTGTGTCAACCAGCTCAAACAAAGATATCTCCCTGCAGAAAGAGACACAGGAGAACAGAAATGTCCGCTTTTAATATTTGTGAGTTTATTCTCACTCCCGAAAGTGTCATTTTAAAATGTTCTGAGTCAAACAGTGTCCCTCTGAGTTAATTCTGTGGGAGCTAATTCAACTGGGTCAACCTTAGTAAGAAACCAGAGGTGTGTGAAGTGTGACAGAGCTTTGGGCAATGTGGCCTGTCACAATAATTGTTATTATTAATGTCTTGATTAAAGCTGTAAAAACTAAATGCATGGGGGTTAAATTAAGTTAATTAGCACGATAACTGTTAGAAATGATTACACACAGTGAAATTGTACAACATTGATTTGTTTTAAAGTACAGTTGGAGGTGTCAGAAAACAACATTCTGCATGTTCGATGTGAACACCGTCATCTAACGTGTGACTTAAACCCAGGACCGGTTCTTGTTAATGGTTAAGGAACCAGTGGGACGAGGATGAAATTAATTACATGTCTAATTTTCATTTAGAATTGAAAACATAACTGAAATTATTTGTCTGTTTGATTATTAAATGGTATAGTAATATTGAGCAGTAATTAGGGTAGGTATATTATTATTTTTTTAATCAAACTCCATCTGATTTATTGCTCTTTGTTTTTTGTTTCAAAAGACCATTAAAAAAGTGAGTAGAGTAAAGAAGACAAAAACCCCCCCGACCTATTCTGTTGTGTACCGTTCTACACCGTTCTACAAAATCTAGGCAGGAGACACAAATAAAATGAAAATAAAACACACTGTGGCTGAAAGTAACAACGGTAATCAGGGGTTTTGGATATATGCTTTACAAGAAAAGCTGGTTTGATTTCAGATCATATTAAAATGATTTTAATGCCAGAATATGAAAAGGCTGTCTTCAGTTAATAGGCGATGAGAGTAAGAAGTTTGGTTCAAACATATGGAATAATTCTTGAGTTGTGCTCTGGAAACACATTAATACACACAGCGGGACAAAAATACTGTGTAAACTTACACACCTACGATTTAATATCTGATCAAAGCTTAAAGGGAACCTGATCACGTCCCACTTCTCTGTCCTTAGCCTCTGGGTGAAGTTAGACCACCACTGGGGTCGTCTGTAGTGTCATCCCCAGCTATCAGAGATCCTCACCCATGTTGTAATCCATCAGCTTCATCAGAGCTGGACTGAAGCCAAAAACCACATTTGTGCTTTTCAACTCTGCTCATGTTTCAAGTCTTCTCAGCAAGTCTCCCAAAACCACCCTCAGTCCTGATATCCCTCTGGTGTCTGTGGCAGCAGAGAACATGTGACGCTGGTAAAACAATGGAGGCCTTCGAGCGGAAGAGGGTAAACGAAAAGTATGAGGGCCTAGTCAGTGTCTGCCACACACGAGGCTGGAGGGCAAGGTGCTTGACTGTGGAGGTTGGGTGCAGAGGTTTGGAAGTACTGTCTGTGCTATAAACTCCGCATCACGGGACAGAAGAGGAGGAGGGGAAGAGCCTTCTTCAAGAACACGGTCTGCAGAGAAAAGCCTCCAGGTGGCTCTGGATGAGGACAACAGACCCGTGGGAGAGTGAGAACTCACTAGTTACACAACTCAACCGAGGCCAAACTCATGAAGATTCAGAAAATAAATATACATTTTTATTTAGTGAAATTCATAACAGAGCCTTCCTGCAACACTTGGAGGAGCATTCTCAACCATGGCGAGGCGAGGAGACGGCGTGTTTTTAATGGGCTGTTTCTGCTCGCACCAAATAAGCTGCACTGGCCGGTTTATTGGCTAACATGAACTGGCAGCAGGACGCCTGCATGCAGATGCTGCTGTAGAGATGGATTACACGCCTTGACACCTGGAGCATCCTGTGTCGAGCTCTGGAGGACGGTTCTGTTTCATTTTAAAAACACCACCTGAGCTCTAATCCCTCTGAACAGGATGCTGAGATGGTTTGGATGAGGTAGAGGCGTCGCAATCCATCACGTGAGACGTCTGTATCGGAGTTTGGTCAAGAAGTCTCTGGGCATGTTTTCCCTCATTCCATTCAGACACAGACAATGAGGAAGATAATTAATATCTTTATTTACTATGACAACCACACCTAATACCCAAGTCCACTCAATGGCAAGAAATTTGTACAATTTGAAAAACAAAGCGACCAAAACAAAAATAAAAACTCTCGCAAACTCAATTAAGTTAACACAGGAAATCATTCCTTCTTGGCAAAGATAAATGTCTTCTTTCTTTTATAAACGTTAGTGTTTGCAACAGACGACACGTGTGTGTGTGTGTGTGCGTTAAGGTAAGTGTGACGTAGAAAAAGGGCCTCGTGTGTGTTTAAGGATGAGGATATGTGACGAGTCATACCTGCAGACACTCTGTAAAGTAGATAATGGGTATTGCATCTTTCTCTCTACATGTGATAAAACAGTCACAGGGCTGGAATATTTGTACAAACACCTTTTGTCTGGAATGTATTTTCTCACCTTCACTTTAAGAGTCCGTGACTTTGTGAGCCGCCTCTTTTGAAATACTTTGTTCAACTTTTAATAGGCTGACTAAACGTCTCCCTTGAGATGTTCAGGCGAATGTTAATGCAAACATCTAAAGTGCCCCGCATTTCTGACACCGCAGAAGGTTTTAATTACATCATGGCCATTAAGTGCAAAACAATGCAATTCAAATAAGACACACACACAAAAAACAACAACTTTGTTATCTAAACAATCAGGCACTGCTGGGAGATCTTTTTTTACTGTTGGGTAAAAAAGGCAGGTTAAGTTTGCATTAAAATAAGCCGACATCTCCAGGGATGGATGGGTGTGATTACAGCTCTAACAAGGCGGCAGAGAAATGCAAATAAAACATGACAAATTTTGATATCGTCAAAGACTAAATCCAGTCCCGTTAATTTTTTCTTTTTTATTGAGCATCTATAATCTTGAAAATGTCATGTTGAATGTTTTGTGGGTAATGTCTCTTCACCTTTAATAATTCATTTAATGCTTCCTCACGTCCGTGTTGTCTCGTGCGATTTGGCGACGGTCTCGTGTGATCTACGCGCGAGAAGGCTAACGATTATTAAAATTAGGAGCGGTGTTATTTTTGGTTTGTGCAGATAACGCAAAACTGGCGTCCGCCTCCTGATTTATTGGTTCTGTTAGGTCAGCGGAGGTCATAGGTAGGAGGCCAAAGGCCGGGTCGTCAGCGGAGAGGCGATTGGCTGGTTACTTGTCCTGACTGGTTGCCGTGGTATGTGGTATCGTATCAGTGCGTAGAAGGTTGAGAGTTCCCCCCACAGACTCAGATCGGTCAAATCAACTCTACAGTAACGTTTGATTGTAGCCGTTTTAGAAGAACCTCCACTGACTTATAACACCTTCCTGTCAAAACATCTCCTTCCCACTGCCCCTTCATTGTAGCAGCAGTGGCACTTCTAGAACGGCTGAATTGGTGATGACGTACAACGAGTTGAACTATACTGATTGTTTAGGCGATCTGTTCCTGGTGGAGAAACATCTTCATCCGACGCGTTGGATTGGGGAAGACCGCCTGCTGGAACCAGCGTGGATGTTGGTGCGTGCTGCCTGGTTCACTTGCGGGGCTGGTGGATTTGCTGCTTGATGTGCGGGACAGGGGGCAGCTTGGGGACACCAGGCTGGGGCTTCGTGTGTGCCACCTGGGCAGCAGCAGGGGTGAAGTCCTTATCACCCTAAAAAAGAAAGCATTCAGTCAGCATCTTTTAACCGGTTCTGCTCCACGAACATTTCAAGTGGAGCCTCGCCTGATTAACGGACCCAAACTAAACTTAAAATAGCTCGAATCTAGCTAGAATCAGAATCGGGTGTATTTACATAAACTTAATGTCTTTGGACAGGTGGGACCTAAAATAATGTATTTTCAATGTCAGTAACATTGTACTTGTCATAAAAAAATAAAATTTTCTTTTATACTAGCCTAATTATGGCAATAACATAATTAAATTAAAGAAACATAGTGAAAAAAAGATTCATGGATTTTGCTCAAAAAACTCTTTAATAACTGCTGCATCAAATTTGATAGAAAAACACCACATAGTTCATGTTATCTACATACTTTATATGGAATAGGACAAGGACTCTCCGTTTGGCACATTTGGATAGCCAATGTAACCAAAATGTGTCAAAAATTTGATTTTGACAACTGAGAGGGATTTTGGCAGTAAAATATCACCTCTGTCCATAAGAGGGAGCTATATTCACACAATACAAGCATTGGGGGTGTCATAAATCAACGTTTTCAAAAACAAAATAGGTAGGAGCCAGATTATGGGTTTGTTGAGAAGAACGATTTAAGGGTAAAATATATGACTTCAGATAAAGGACAGGAGGAGGAAAGAGCTGTGAGTGTTTATGTCTTGAAGGGTAATATAAGTAACCTGTTTAGATTCTTTAATCTCTTCATGTTTTTTTTTATTCGACAGCTGGGAAAATCATACCAGATGCTAGATTTCCATGTGACGATGTCCAACTGTGGCATTACCACACACACACACACACACACACATACGGGTTTTTATCACATCGTGGGGACACACTACTGGGTGCAGTCTGCTGGGATCCACCCTTTCTAAAGGTACTAAAAA
>VRLP01005613.1:0-35208 GCA_009660295.1 Lophius piscatorius
TATATATATATATATATATATATATATATATATATATATATATATACACACACACACACACACAGGTTATTTATGTTTATCCTACTCTCGTTTGTGTCCAACTGTACATACTAAAAGAAAAACATCTGTGTACTGAGGAATAAATCTGACGGATAAAGATTGTAAAAAGTTGTAAATGCGTTCAATGTCTGCAGAAAAGCCTCGTAAACCCGATAACGAATCCCGTACAGAAATGTTACGATTAGAGGATTTATTCCATGTAAATAAATATACCAGATTTAAAGCTTTAAATAAAACACTCTATATGATTATTTCTTAAACACCGCTTCATTCGTCTTATATTTTAATCACCTGTTTGTGTCGTGGAACAATAAAATTACAGAATTTATTTCAGGTTAGCTCTTAAGAACTAACATCGATGGGCGTTAACCGACGCAGTATACCAATAAATTAAAGTCTAAAACAGTTTGTTAGTGCTGCTACCCTCGTATATTTCATTACTAGGCATATGATTTATTAAACTTACCTTTTCCTACGAGTTATTTTGAGCAATCTGTAGAAGTGTAAATTTCGCTTATCAGTCTCTTCCTGCTAACGCAGCCTGATACTTTTTGTTAGGAAGCAGCGCCATCCAATCAGCGCGAAGTATTAGAGACAGGTATCCGCCCCTTTTCTGAGCCAACCAATCAAAAAGATGAAATGTGGCTCTTCCACCAAATAGCCATCCTTCCCGAAATAACAATTAAAAATAAAATTAATTTTTAAATGCAGAATTCATAGTATGACCACATGTTGAAAATAGATCAACTTTCAATTATCCTTTAGATACTTTGATTACCATAAAATGTATAAAATGTATTTTAAATGACTAAAACCAAAATAAGAAAGATGTTTTGGGGGAGGGACGACACCGAGCAGAAGAGCCTTCGGAAACCACGTGTTTTCAGAGAAACAGAAAGTAGATGAAGTCAATTTATGACATTACATTACATAAAAAAATAAAATTGATAGAACTTGTGATTAATAAAAATAGTTTATTCAGTAAGACATGTTGAATAATAATAATAATAATAATAATAATACATTTCATTTATAACGCACTTTACATTTGGATCAAATCTCAAAGTGCTACAAAGTAAAAGCAGATAAAAGCATCAAAAAAATAATAGTAATAATAATAATTATATAAAAATATTAAGAAATATTTGCTACAGTAATAGTGATGCAGTCGCTCCAAACTTTGGGTTAAGAGACCATCACAATAAATCTGCAGAGTTTGCACAATGAAGAAGATTTACTAAAAAGAAGAAAAAGGATTTCCGCCTCTAAAATTAAAGTTAAATTAATGCCCTTCTGCTGTTTTTATGCCCTCGTGCCCCTCGCTTGTGTGACACTGGCTAACAAATACAAATATTGTTTTAGATTTCATGCAAGCCTGGAACCATTGATTTAAGAAAAATATCCCTCTTGATATTTTTGGTGGTAGGAAAAATTTAAATACATTTTTTAAATACATTCAATGGAAATGTATTTACTCTGAACAGGCTTAATATTATATTTATAACCACATGCTTAATATTATATGTGTCCCTTTTTTCGCCTATAAAACGTTACGTTACGGAGCAGATCCTTTAATGTGGGGTCTCCACGCATCAGGCTTGATTGACAGGCGCTGGATTAGAATGAGATCTGGAGAATCTCAGAATTCTCAATCTTAATCCGACTTCACATGTCAGTGGTTACAGTGTTATGGCTGATTGGGGTAAGTAATAATTCTTCAACATTGGGTTTGTTTGTTTTTTTAGAGATAATGATCACATGACCTCAGTTTGGAAACTGGACATTTTGATTCCACATGTGGCAGAAGTCAGTAAGACTATTTAATAGATATTTGGAGGAAATCATTCACCGGAGAGATTTGGGTTTGTGTGAAAGTTTATTTCACAAGCAGGATATTTCTGCCATATTATTTTGCAAGGACTTAAGGAAGGAGAACGCAGAAGTGTTCGCAACTAACGGCGCTTTTAAAGACAGGAGTATGCATCAGAGATCTTCTCAGAGCGGTTTGGGTTTGTTGTCCTCTGGCTGTGAAGGTCACTGGGGTCACGCCTCTCGGGGTTTCGTTCGACCTCGCCGCATCACATGCAGAAACAAAGTGTTATTCTTGCACACTTAGATTTTTGTGCACATATTTTTGCACATTAAACATCCGATTTGAGGAGAAGTCAACTCAATTTTTGTAGATAAGCTGAAAAAAAAAAAGCAAATTATCCGACTTCATTGTTTCTAAACTCAGAGTTAAAAGAAAGAATTTAAAAAAAATCCACTCTGGCAGGTTTTTGTGAAAAGTTTCTCTAAAGGATCGTTTGCAGACGGAAGAACGTGATTGAACTAC
This sequence comes from Lophius piscatorius, assembly GCA_009660295.1. Classification (NCBI taxonomy): domain Eukaryota; kingdom Metazoa; phylum Chordata; class Actinopteri; order Lophiiformes; family Lophiidae; genus Lophius; species Lophius piscatorius. Next base: position 2,396 of record VRLP01005613.1, read on the forward strand.
AGACCAGAATCAATCATCTGACACTTGCAGCAAACAGGACAGGACGTTGTGTTCCCACAGCAGAACTTTTGGGTCAGAACCCCCCCGGGAGTCAAAACAACGGTCGGTACATCTGCACTCGGCTTCAAATGGACTTGGAACCTCCCTCTGAGATCTCAGTTCCCGCCCTCATCGTGATCAAACCATGGATCTAAAACATCCACAGCTCTACTGGTGGCCATCGGAGTTTCCACATACACTAATCAGCCATAACATTAAAACCACCTTCTAATCATAGCGCAGATCCAAAAGTCTTTGCTGCTGCTCTGTGTGTTCTGAATCCTTTCTGTCAGAACCGGCATGAACTTTTCTCGGCAGTTTGTGACACAGTAGCTCGTCTGTGGGAACGCCACAGGTTGACCTTCGCTCCCCCACACGTACCATCGAGTCCTGGACGTCCGTAGATCCTGGTGGTCCCTCCTCAGACCACTCTGATAGGTTCTAACCGCTGCAGACCAGGAACACCAAAGAAGACCTGCAGTTCTGGAGATGTTCTGATCCAGTCCTCCATGACAGCACAATCTGGTCCTGGTCAAAGTCTCTCACATCCTGAACCCCCGCTCCAAGTCTCCTGCTCCCAACATCAACGACAGCCCACCCACCGACACGTAACCGGGGTAACCAGGTGATCAAAGCTACTCTGACTCTGTCTGTCGGTGGTCATAATGTTATGGCTGATGGTTTCCGGGGCGGCACATGATGGTTGGCACCAGGTTTTGGGTTCAAATCTTTCTGCGGACCTAGAATCCGTCCAGGTTCTCCATCTTCCTCTCCCGGTCCATAAACACGTGATGAAGGTGAACCGGTCCTTCAGAATGTCTCATCGGTACAAACGGTTGTTTGTCCGTACGTGTCGGTGACCCTGACCCAGCATAAGCCCCGCCCCCGTAACCCCGCAGAAGATTTTAGGGGGAGGTAGGGTTTGAGCCCAAAGGAGATTTTGGTGGCGATCTGGATCCCCATCTGGATCCGACATTCTTCACCCCAGCAGAACCCGGGCCACTACAAGAACTGAATGGGTGAAGGCAGAGAAGATGCTTGGAGAAAAGTTTTGCAGTGGCGTCATCATAAGATGGAAATCAGATTCTGATCCAGAACCGTTTAAGAGTCCAGATCAAGAATGTTTTTATTTAGAGGGGGACACTGAGATCAAAGCGGCGCTGATTCTGTTACTCCGATCCATCTCCCATGGATGATGGTCACATGATGAAGCTCAAACTATCATGGGCGTGTCGCCTTTAGGCGCCATGAGAAAATAATCATTCATATCATCATCATCATCATCATCATCAGAACCGAAGTTTACTCTTACAATCCCTCAGATTGTGAATCAAGTAAAATACAGAATGATGACGATTCACCTTCATCTGTGTTTTTAAACAGTTCTGGGTCGGATCCTTGAATTTGAGGGAACTAGTCCTTTAAAAAGCGAAAGAATCGGATGTTTGTGAGTCGTCGCGGCGCCGAGAAGAAAGCTTTGATGTTGGACCGGAGACTCAGATGAGCTTTTGATGGAGTCGTGATGTTCTGAGGAAGGACGCGGCCGGCGCCGGAGCCCAAACATGGCCGACTGTTTACCAGCGAACAGGATGACATCACACCTGCGACCAGAACCGAACTCTCCTGTTACTGAGATCCAGATCAGATCACAGCAAGCAGTTTGCAAACAAGCTCTGGTCCAGAGACGGACAGTCAGCGCAGAGTCATCGGGTTCATGTTTTCTCAAACGCCGCGGGGGTTCTGTTCTGGTCACGGCTCAAATCAGGACAGACGTCCATGAAGAGCAGCAGGAGGATTTATCCAAGTTCTGAAGGTTCAGATAATCACCGTCAAAGAAACGTCACTCCTCAAAGTCGGACTTCCCACCTGCAGCGACGTTAACCTGCAGTTCTGTGTGGTACCAGAACCGACCGCTGGGTCGGAACATAAAACAACCTGAGCAAACACAACAGGTGATTCCTGAACGGGAATTTTATTTATTGAACCAGAAAAGGTTCTGCAACACAAACCAAGTCCTAAAAACCACCAGACTGCATTCAGAACCGGTTCCAGCTGGACTGGATCGACCCAGACCTGATCACCACCAGCCCTGTTGAACCACATCTTCACTTCGGTAGAACATCTCCAGAAGCAGGAAGTCGGCTCCGAGGTCTCACCAGTAGCACACTATGCCAAAATCCACAGAGATCCATCGGTCTGGGAAGGGTTCTAAAGCTGTTTCTAAGGTTCTGGACTCCACGGGTCCACAGTGAGACACATCATCTACACATGGAGAAGAACAGGAACAATGGAGAACCTTCACAGAAGTGGACCATCTTCCAGAATTCCTCCAAGAACACGGAGAAGGTTCATCCAGAAAAGTCACAGAAGATCCAGAGAGAAGATCCAAGAACCTTCAGGTCTCAGTAAGACGTGGAGACCCTCAGAACTTCTGGGAGAGTCTTCTCTGGAGTGATGAGAGGAAAGTTGACCCGTTTGAAGACGGGGGTCCAGTCCCATCTGGTGGAAACCAAACACAACATTCCACCAGAAGAACATCAGACCTACGGTCCAACATGGAGGTGGAACATTGAGGAGATGATCTGCTGCTTCAGAACCAGAACACTCGTCATCATGGAGGGAAACATGGATTCTATCATCACTAAGTAAATCCATTTCTGAATCGATCGGAAGGAATAAAATTAAGGTTCTGGAGCGGTCTAGTCAGAGTCTGGACCTGAAGCCCGCAGAGATGCTGTGGTGGAACCTGAGAAGATCAGATCCGGTTCACCAACCCTCCAATTTGTCTGCACTGAAGCGGTTCTGGAGAGAACAGATTCCTCCACAGTGATGCCGGACCTCCAGCTATCAGGTGGGTTCGGTTCCAGAAGTCGCTGCTGAAGGAGGAAGAACCTGAGATGAAGTCCGAGGGGTTGAATACTTTTTCACACCGGTGTTCTCGGTGAACAGAACCGTTTTTTTGTCTCATTACATCGACGCCTGATTCTGATTCTAAACGTGGGTTTTGTTTTCAATCGGGTTATTTCTAAATGCAGTTTGACGGCCGCCACGGACTCAGACTTCTGTTTCTGTCTGAGATCCACAGAACCAGACGGAACCGGGGGGGGTCCGACACTTTATCACAGCGCTGGATGCAAGGAAATAGAACCTGTGGTGGAAGATGAAGCCTGTCAGCTGCAGCAGCCAGAGTAATAGATTACAGAGGAACATGCGGTGCTTCTACGGTGCTGGTTCTGATCTCAGGAGCACCCGCAGTGGTCCACCACCATGGAGGGGATCTTCCCGTAGATGATCTGCTCCTTGCGGTTGAAGTACAGCATGTTGATGGGAGACATCTTCGTGGGCGTGCAGCAGGGCCCGGCGGTACCGCGAGGGTTGGCCTTGTTCACCAGGTGTGCATGCGGGTACTGCTGCAGGTGCATGAACTCACACTCCCCAGAGCAGTAGTTGGCCCGGTAGCGTTTGGGCGCGATTATCCAATCCCACCCGAACTCCTCAAAGTCGACGGTGAGCGGGTACCGGCAGCAGCGGGTCTCCGCCGACTCCTCGTCGCAGTTCAGGCCCGATTCCCGCCGGAACCTCTTGGGGCTGTCGAGGATCTTCACCTCGATGAACGGTTGCTGGAAAGGAAATGAAAATGTTCTGAGCTGCAGCCAAAACAAAGATGGACTTGAGTTAGCGGGAGGATTTTAGCTGGATGATTCTAGTCAGGCCCGGTTTAACTTCCCGACAGGCCCGTAATCTGGTTCCTCAAAGTTTCTGCTTCTTTTCTTTTTACAGTTCACAATGTTACGTTTTAATACAAACATGGATTTATGTCACGGCCAAAGGTTGTGTTGTTGTCCTGCAGCTCCTCCTGGTGGACGGAGGTGGCATTAAAACCCCTCTGTCTAAATGGAGTTCTCCTGGTTCTGGTTCTGGTTCTGTTCATACTATAGTTCTATCAAATGTGATGCAGTAGTTTTAAAGACTTTCTGAGGAAAATTCATTCGTTGTTTTGTTTTACGGTGTTACTGAAAATTATGTAATAGTCTTTTTTTAATCTAAAATAAAACCAGGCCAGGAGAGAAATATCAGTACTTTTTGTGAAAGTACCAGATTACTCACACATAGTAACAGATTACTCACATTTAGTAACAGATTACTCACATGTAGTTACAGATTACTCACACATAGTAACAGATTACTCACACTTAGTAACAGATTACTCACACTTAGTAACAGATTACTCACACATAGTAACAGATTACTCACACTTAGTAACAGATTACTCACATAGGAACAGATTACTCACACATAGTTACAGATTACTCACATTTAGTAACAGATTACTCACCCATAGAAAGAGATTACTCACATGTAGTACCAGATTACTCACACATAGAAAGAGATTACTCACATGTAGTAACAGATTACTCACATGTAGTAACAGATTACTCACATGTAGTAACAGATTACTCACACATAGAAAGAGATTACTCACACGTAGTAACAGATTACTCACACATAGAAAGAGATTACTCACATGTAGTAACAGATTACTCACACGTAGAAATGGGTATAATTTTACTGGCATTGGAATAAACTAGTTTAGGTCCTATCTTCATGGTGATGCAGTTATGCTAGTTGAGGAACTATTTATTATAATTTATCGTGTCGGGATGAACTGTAATAACACATATTTACATATGCTGGTAAAATGCACTGCCCCCTTGAGGCCATTAATGCCACTGCGAGACCAAAGCATGATTCCTGAGTCAGCTAGAACTCACCAGACCTTCCTCTCCAGGCTCCGCCGAGGTCACGGCCAGATCTTCTCCTTTGGAATCGAAGGCGTTGATCTCGATGCCGTAGTTGGTCTCGGGTTGACGCAGCCACGTCTGCAGCAGAGACTTGATGTCCACGCTCTGCCAGGAGCTGGCGCCGGTGTCGGTGTTGATCTTCAGGGAGCGGACTCTGATCCGGGTGTTGTTGCCCTCCTTGCCGGGTTTGAGGCGGGAAATCTGCAGGAAGACGGAGGTGACCATGTCGGCCGGCCGCAGGTGAACCCACAGCTGAGCGCGCAGGATGTTCTTGGGCTGAATCTTCGGACTGAGGCTGAAGAGACAACAGGAGATCGGATTGGCTGGAAGAGATCAGAAAAATGTGAAATTATCTTTTTCACGCAAACAGATCAAACAGTTTTTGGTTTTTTTCAAGACTTCAAGAAAGAAAGAAAATAAAAGTCTTACAGATTTGTATAGTATCATTTTGGCTGTAAATCTTTGAATTACTCGTTTTCTCTAACTTATCCTGCTCAGGGTCGCGGGGACTGGAGCCTATCCCAACTCACATTGAGCGGGAGGCGGGGCTAACCCGTCCAGTTCATCACATGACCACTAAGACGCGATCATGCTGTTCTGACCTGAGAAGAGGACTCCTTCCTTTTGTCCTCACTGGCTGTGGAGTATATAAAATATAACCCATAAAACTGATCACTCATGGAAGTCATTGTTGTCTGAATGTGGGTCGACTCCACCCGCCTGGACCTCCACAGCGGGTAAAACCAACGCATGCGGACTGGTGACGCCTCACTGGAACAGGAAACATCCATGATTTTTGGACCCAAGGACCAAAAACTCCAATCAGGTGTACAATTAAAGGGTGATTCCAACAAAAAATATACTTGTAGCTTCTTCTTCTTCTTCTTCTCCTTCATCTTCTTTTTCTTTTTCCCTTTTGTCGTTTCGGAGCTTCAACTGTGTTGTTTGTTTACTGTTAACCCTTTAAATCCCCTGCTCAGCTCTTTGGTTGAACTCATTCTGAGTTGTTTCTTATTTAAAAATGGGACTGAACCGGTTTATTATCCCACCAGGTGGCAGGGGGGGGGATATACTAAAGATTAAGGGGCCGAGGATTGGGCCCTGGAAGACACCACAGTTCAACTTTTTACCAAAATGTTGAATCCGTCTAATTGAATCCGACTGTTTTCCACGAAACACGAAATTTTTACAAGTCTGATTTTGTTTATTGTTTGAAAACAAGCTTGATGAAAGAATTTGTCATTTATGATGATTTTATAGTGTCTAATGTATCAAATTAATAAAACACCCCAAAGATAAAATGCAAAGAAATAATTTTTTTCCATATTTAAAAAAAATTTTTTTTTAATGAGGATAATAAAGTTTTTAAAAAAGGTAAAAAAAAAAAAAAAGATTCCACAACTTTTTCCACATAAAAATATTTTTCGCATTAACGATATGCTAAAACCTCTATTTGGCAACTCTATATTTCATAATTGAGAAATGTTGTTTATTTGTTTACAGCACATTGCATTAAAAAAACAAAACATACTGGAGATAAATATTGTTAAATATTTTTAAGGTAATTCGCCTTAAATAAAAAAAAGGATCCCTGACTTGGTTACGGATGTGCGTCTTCTCTGTACTTGTATTTTAGTTACCATTACTTTTAGACGTTTGAGTATCCGATTACATATAAAGTTATTTTCTGTCTTTATATGACATATAAATGTCATATAAAGACTTTAAAAATAGATTTCGTACGTCACAATCGGCTTTATTCAACATTTATTTACATATATTACATATTTGATTTGCAGGAATGTTTTTAATAAATGCTGTGAATTTAAATATGCGCAGAAATAATTTGACTTCTGACAATATTATAGTTTACCTATTAAATTTAATAAAATGAGTAGAAGCATAAACTGAAAACAAGTTGGAAATTCTCGGTTGTCCAAAAAAAGGCATTTTATGAAGTTTTCTTCTTCTTCAAGTTCATTTCTGCTCAATATTTTCCTGTAAATTTCACAGATTTTGGATTTATTTTTGATTTTAAGAACCAAAATCTCCCCCATATCAAAATCTTTTGATTATTTTGTTTTGAGGCCATCGTCACACTTTCAAAAATGTTTACTGGCGGATATTTTGATGGTTTTAGCTTTTACGTTATTTCCCTGGAGTTAAAGTCATTCTTATATCAGTTATTATTAGCTGGTGTTTTTCTAAGACTACGTCTCTTTCTTTCTTTCTTTCTTCTTGTAGATCCTGAACTGTCTACTCTTCACCTGACGTGAAACACAAACTTTACGCACAGGTTTTACGCACGAACTTATGCGTCTCCTCCTTTTACGCACGTTTGTTCCGGAACACGTAACACGACAGAGGAAAGACCCAGTGGGTTATTTTAGCTTTAATTACGGCTGGTTGCCATGGTGATGATGGTCTCCATCGTGGCCTGCTCCTCGTCCTCCACCCGCGGGTCGTACTGGTCCAGGAGCTGCGTCAGAGGAGGCGCTTTGGGCAGCAGCTGGCGGATCATGTCCCGGCTGATGTTGGGAGCCTGATCCAGCCGCAGGATGCTGAGGATCTGGGACTTGATGATGTGGAGCCGCATCTGCTTGCTGTGCTCCCGGAAGTCACAGGCTGAGCACTGCTCTCCGCTGTCCACCAGCAGCCTGGAGGTCTGGTTCAGGTCCACCAGCAGCCTGGAGGTCTGGTTCAGGTCCACCAACAGCCTGGAGGTCTGGTTCAGGTCCACCAACAGCCTGGAGGTCTGGTTCGGGTCCACCAGCAGCCTGGAGGTCTGGTTCGGGTCCACCAGCAGCCTGGAGGTCTGGTTCAGGTCCATGGAGAAGCCTGCGAAGAGGAGGACGCTCAGGCTGAGGAAGAGGAGCATCCTGGACTGGAGGGGAGGTCGGAGCGGAGGGGCTGTCTGATATAAGTGTGTACCCAGATGTTCGTGACGTCATCGCTAACTACAAGGAGGCTCCGTTCTTTTAACCAGAGGGGATTTTTAAAGAGGCAGCAGAACTTGAGGAAGAGGAAGGAGACTTCCTGGCAGGTTCGGATCCGTCTTCATTCCACACGTGACAAAATAATGTTGAAGGTTCTTTCAGATTTTGATGGTTTGTCATTATTTTGAAGGTTATTTGTCAAAGAATAAACATGAAATGAGTCCAGCTGTATTTTACTGAATGACTCTTCAGAAGTCTGTGTGGAGTTCAAGTCCAGCAGAAACAGGAGATGTGAGACACGACCTGGGTTTCACACGCCAGGAGGACATGCAGTTGGTTGGTGTGACAGAGGAGGATGGAGACGACAGGGTGAGATGGAAACAGATGATCCGCTGTAAGATTTATAAAATATATAATAATAATAATAAAAATATATAATAATATATAATATATAATAATAATAATAATATATAATAATATAATAATATAATAATAATAATAATAATAATAATAATATAATAATAATAATAATAATATAATAATAATAATATAATAATAATAATATATAATAATAATAATATAATAATAATAATAATATATAATAATATAATAATAATATAATAATAATAATAATAATAATATAATAATATATAATAATATAATAATTATAATAATAATAATAATAATAATAATATATAATAATATAATAATAATAATAATAATATATAATAATATAATAATAATAATATAATTATAATAATAATAATAATAATAATAATAATAATATATAATAATATAAAAATATAATAATAATAATAATAATATATAATAATCTAATAATAATAATAATAATCTGTGACTCTTATCTCACAGGTTGTTTTGGATAAATCCTAGACGCGATATATTATTGTTATTTTGCAGCATCTACAATAAAATCCTATGATGTTTTTTTGGGGCCGGGCTGAACAGAGACGCTGAAGTGGAAGGTGCAGGAGACAAGCAGTTACAGAGTATCTGAGATATAAGTTTTTTTTTAGTCTTTTTTTGTGGGGCTGGGATGGGGAGGAGGCCTGTTCACAGGAGAGGAACAGGAAATGACACGACAGACGCCAAAAAGAGAAAACCTCGCTATGATTCTACGCAGATCGATACTCAGAGATTTTGTTGCAGTTGTCGGTAGATTTAGAGGCCGACCATAAGTCCGACATTAATGGAGGATTTTATTTTAAACCTAGTTGTGCCTCGTTCCTGTGATGTTTTATTCTGGAGAGGAACAGGAAATGATGAAGGAGGGTCTGATTCAAAGTCTTCCTCTGAAGAGTTGCTTCAGAGGAAGACGTTGGTTTTGGAGGTTTGGAGTGTTTTCTTATTATTATTTTTACAATGAAATTCAAGCTTGTTGTTTGCTTCTCAGTATAATCTGGTAAATAAAGTTAAAATAGATTTTTTACAATGTAAATATTTAAGAAAAATCTGTGTTTCAATTGAAATTTCTGTAAACTTTTTTTTCTGCACTGATATTTTCTTATTTATATTTTTATTTTATATTCATGTCATATATTATGATTTTGTTTGAATATGTGACAGACTGACATTTAAGTGGATTTTTCACAGTAAAATTCTGACACTATTAATTTTTTTACAGTGTATTTATTTAGGGAAAATCCATAAAAAGAAGCTCAACAAAATTTTTAATCAAAATTCATTTAAATGTATTAAATTTTAATTTATTCAACATTAGGATTCGTTTCCTTTTCTTTCTTTTAACTGTATTTTTATTACAGTGTCATAATGCATGAAAATCTGTTTAATTGTTTTATTTAGCTGCAAAACCTTTAAAGAATATTTCAAAGACGTTGTTGTTTCTGAACTCCAGAGGGTCATGTGACTTTAATTCTCTCAGTTTGTTTAACTGTGTAATAATGCATAGAATTATTTGAAAAATATTTTTTGCATTAATCTAAATAGTTCTTTTATAAATAATGACAGATTCTTGCTCAGCAGTAATTTTGACTGTATTTAATCTTTTTTTTTTATAAGTGTAATAATGTAGGAAAACTTTTTTTTTGGACTGAAAAACCTTCAATAAAAGATTCTGTAAATTTATTCTTCTTGATCTGGTTTTAATTGGGATATTTTTCTTTAATTTTATGCTTTTGTTTTAACTCTGTCATGTTTTTTTTTTCTTACATTAGCACTAAAAATCCCAGCATGCATCTCTGTGAGTATTTTATACTTTTGTGGACTTTGGACTCTTGACTTCTGAACACGGACACGCCTTCCTTCATGAAGACCTTCTCAGCGTTTCCACCTCCCACTACTTTTCCCAACAGGAAGTAGATCCTACTTTTAGAGGGACGGATCTGGTGGGACAGAAGCTCCTCCCACTAACCAGCAGCAGGAAACAGGTTCAACCGCCTGTTCGTCAGGCACCAACCCTCAATGAACCTGGTGGGAGTTCAGGGCGACGCTGGAAAACAGGAGAGAAGGTAGAAAAAGAAAAACAAACTTTTCTTTTATTCTTTTATTCTGCTCAGAAGTTTAAATGTTTAAAAATGTTTATTAGTTTCATAGTTTTCTGCTTCATTTCATTTTCTGATCTTGTCTCAGTGGAGGATTTTACAAACTGGACCTTCTTGACTTGATTGTTTTTAGTGAATCACAAGTTTGCAGGTGATGTTTGAGGGGAAACCAACTTCTGACAGGTGAGTTTTTTTCTGTCGCCATGGAAACCCTCATCCTGCTGCAAAGCTGTTAAAATGGGAACCCAGGAGTCGAGATGTTGGTCCTGCTCCGCCAGGGAGGAGGACACCGGCACCCACAGACGAGGAGGAGGTGAAGGCGAGGTGTTCCTCCAGGACAGGAAGGAGACCCAGAACCGACCGGCCCACACCGCCCCTCCCGTCGGGTCTCTGATTCTGGGTTTCGCTCAGAAGATGTCGGAGGATGTCGTTGCTCAGGCGCTGCTGCTCTGCTGGGAGGAGAAGATCCGATACGGAGAGTTTCCCTTCATCGACACGGAGAGTGAACACCTGGTAGAAGACGCTTGATACCTGCAGAAGGCTCTGGACTCAACCTGGACCAACGTCTGGTCCAGGAGGAACAAACTGTCACAAACTGATCCCAACGTCTTTCTCGGACTTTTTCCATCACATGTGATTCTGTGCTGGAACTTTAATTGAACTTTCTCAGTTAAAGTTTTCTGTCTGACAAATAAACACGACTCAGACGGATGTACGGCTTTTCTTTTTCTTTTTTTTTTACAAATTTACGTTTTAGATATCAACCTTCTAAAAGTCAGTACAAATCTACAAGATGTGCTTTTTGTTTTTTAGCAGAAGCAAAGATTCCCTGTTGTTAGCATGGATAGCTTCTACGTTTGTTTCAGAGGAAAAGCGTCACTTCTTGTAAATTTGTTTCTACAAATTGGAGTTTTGATTTCAAAAACGTAAAAGTTTAGCCTCCTGTAAAGTTGTTTGATATCTTAGTGCATTTCTGTTCAACTACACCTTTAAACCTCAAAACAAATTAACCAAATTCTTAAGAAATAAATAAATAAAAACAGGACGGAACAAATTTACAAGATCTGAAAGACTTCCTGTGTTTAGATCGGACCCTCTCTGACGACTTTACACTGTATGAAGTTATTTCAGCGTCGGTTAAAGTAAATTTGTTTCACCTCCGGTAAACTATTTTACATCGTATTTATTTGTATTGAACCACGTTTGTAATAAAACTTTAACTTTCTTCGTTAAAGATTTCTGCCACAGAAATAAAAACAGATGCGGCGGATGTACGGTTGTTTTTAATTCAAACACTTTTACAAATATACATGTTAGATATCAACATTCTAGAAATTCAATACAAATCTACAAGAGGTGAATTTGTTTCTCCTTCAGCGAACTATTTTATTATATTTATTTGTATTGAATCACGTTTGTAATCAAACTTTCACATTCTAAAGTTTTCTGTCTTCAAAATAAAGACAACTCAGGTTGATGGACAACTAAACATGTTGTTAATCAACATTTATTAAATCTACAAGACGTGAAACTTTAATCACGAACAAACACGTGTCGTCAGTAAATACCTTCTTTATTTATTTCTCTTTTATTCTTTATTTATTTCAGGGGTAGAAAAAAAAGTATCTTTTGAATTTGTTGTAAATTTGTTTTTAAAAGTGTCATTTTTACATTTAGTAAAAGTGTTTCAGATTGTGTAAATTTGTAATAAAGTTCAGTATCACTGCACGATAAAAAAGCTAATTAAATTTACAAATTCAGAAAATAAAGAGTTTACGACAAACAAAAGACATTTTTATTCTGAAATCAAACTTGAAAACAAACTTACAAAATGTGAAACACTTTCTGTTTACTCACACTTACCCTGACAAAGTTACAAAAGTTTGTTTAGAACTTAGGGGCTCACTTTTGTAATTAGTTTGTTGTTTCCCACATTCCAGTTGTTTATGCCAAAAAAGCAAATTTACATTTTTGAACAAAAGTACAACCTGTAGGTCTATCAAAAAGATGTGTTTGTTTTTATGTTTTTAGTTTACAAGTGTATCAGAAATATACAGGATGTGAAACACTTTTATCGAAGATAAAAAAAAACAATTAATGAACAGAGGACCTGTTCTATATATTTTTAAAATATGTTTTTACATTTGAAATTTTTTGTTCAGTTTATTTCTTTTTACATTTTAAAACAAATGTACCAACTTAGAAACAAATGTAGAAACTCTTTGTCCGTCACGAAGGGTCGTTTAATTCACAGGAAGTGTTTCACGTTGTGTCCATTTGTTTTTGCATTTGAATTGTTGTTTTTGTCCGTGTTTTATTTTCGGTGTAGGTGTGGCACATCTCTCTGTGAAGATCTTCTCCGCCACCTTAAACTGTAAAAGGAAAAACAAATCATCATTTTGGAAAAACAAAATCACAAAAGTGGAAACTAAATTTACAAAAATGTGCAACTCTCATAGAAGGTTATTTACTATATACCGATAGCCATAACATTACAACCACTCGCTTCATACTGTGACCCCATTGCTACAATTTAGAACTTTTGTGGGACCAGATAATTCAGACGAAACCGCCTATAATTAAATTAATAGTTTAAATCCAGTATTTGATAGAAGTGTAAAGAAACGTACGTTTGAAGAAAAGTTTGATGGAGCCCAATCTGGATTCCTTTGATAAGATCTGAGTGGAGGGAGTTCAAACATAAGGAATATAAAGCTTGAACTGTTTTATAATAATAATATTAATATAACAATATCTCTCGCATTTAAACGCCCTGACTTGATGTTTTTTATTACATTTAAATATCATAAATAATAGTTTTTATTGTGAAGACTTTGGGACAATTCTGGTCCAGAACGCTGGTTGGACCGGACCACCTCCTCCCTCCACCTCTTTATAGTGGAGGCAGCAACTCTGGACAGGAAGTGGAGTCGGAGGTTTGGTCAATATTTACATGCCGGCCGCGACGGAGACTTTGGTCACATAAAGACCAACAGACATCAGAACCGATCAATGTTTGATTCTCCTTCTGTGCCGGGTTCTGATCGGAGAACTTCTGCAGAGGTTTGATCGGATTCTGTTTGGTCCATTTGTTGCGGGCTGAGAAACAGGAAGTACCTTGGAGTCGCTCGTCGCTTCAAGAACATTTTACAAGTGTTGGAATCGGCGCCGGTTCAGACGGGCTTCAGAGTCCGGTCACATGTTCCTCTCTCCAGCTCCAGCCTCAGATAAAATGTCATTGAGATACCTTTTCGGTTGTTCTGCTTAAAAGTCTGAGGGGGCGGGTCCATAGAGGCAGAGGAGGCGGGTCCTCAAGCAAAAATGGTACTTAGTTAAAATAAAACTATCACCAAATCTGATTTTTTTATATTTGCGTCGGAGAAAGAAAATCAATCCGTGAAATTCAAAGGGAAGCCAGGTGAAAGGAACTCTGTGTGAAGTGGAGCGCAGAGGAGGACAGACTCCAACCTCCTCTTCTGGAGGCGGGATCTACTAGATCCTTGAAATGGATTTCAATCTGCTTCTTTTTTTTGATAAAGATTCGTTATTGGCCAAAACACAGGAAGTGATGCTCCAATGGAGGACGTCCTCCCTGACCAATCAGCAGCCAGATCACAACACTGACATGGAGTTGGTCCAATGAGAATTCCCACTTTTCCTCTTCAATGCGCCGCCACTGTGAGGCGCTAGAGGACGCGTGGTGCTAAAGGAGAGACTGATTCACTCCTTGTCTAAATAGTTTTAATTTGTTCAGTTTTAGTAGTTAGCTTAGCTGTTAGCTACAAAAGCCTGAGAAGCTAATCAACATGGGTGGAGTCCGCTCCACTCCACCTGTCATTACCTCCAGTCTCTCTCGTCCACAGACACTCACAGGGCGCCGATCCCATGACCTCCTCCGGTTCCTGACGGCGGAGGTAAATATTTGGTCTGAGTTTACCTGTAGCCTCGAACGCTCCGGTGGAGCCGCACCCTCACACACCTGTCACTCTAACTGACATCGCAGCTACGCCCAGAGCTTCTGGCCGCGGGTCCGACCAGGAGGTTCCTGACAATCCGGTCCGAGAGGAGCGTCTCTGCCTGCAGGCCGTCACTCAGGGCGAATAAACCCGCGTGGATAATTAGAGTTTATAAGAAAACAGTGACTCAATTTCATTTATTCACCTTTAATGAACGGTAGAACTCAAATGTCATTTTTTGTTCCATGGATGGTTAATGTTAAGAAGGAAGACATTGATAAATAGATTTAAAAGCCGGTTTAATTTAATCGGATGATTAAATTCAGGCCCTTAAAGGTAAATAGATTAAAGATGGAGGATTTATGGGTTTTATTCCAATTTCTCTCAACTGTACGATATTTTCCTTTTCACTCCAAACTACAGAAACTAACGAGAGTCTCGGTTCGATGAAGATCTCCTGATGATTTTTTCCCCCAATTAATCTTAATTGAAAAAAAAGTTAACGTTGAATTTGTTGGAAATGTTAACATGTAATAAAAATCCAGCAAAAATGTAAAAATGACATCGTCCAAACTTTGATTCTCCAAACAGTTTTTATTCATAATCTTTCATTTGACAGCGTAATAAAACAGTTTTGTACTTTTCAGAACGCTTTCTGACGTGGACCTGATCCGGTTACAGGAAGCAGCTGAGGGTCCGAGGAGGTGGGTCCATCAGGAACGTCCACTTCCTGCAGGAAGACAAAAATCAATGTATCTGTTGTCGCAGGAATAAGTTCTAATTCACTCCGTCTGCTGTGGGACCACAGATGGAGAAGAAGAGAGAAGGTCAGAAGGAGGTGATGGAGAAGAAGAGAGAAGGTCAGAAGGAGGTGATGGAGAAGGACAGAGAAGGTCAGAAGGAGGTGATGGAGAAGAAGAGAGAAGGTCAGAAGGAGGTGATGGAGAAGAAGAGAGAAGGTCAGAAGGAGGTGATGGAGAAGAAGAGAGAAGGTCAGAAGGAGGTGACGGAGAAGAAGAGTGAAGATCAGAAGGAGGTGACGGAGAAGGACAGAGAAAGTGAGGAGACCCCTAGAGGGAACAGTCCTGGTGCCCTGCTCTCCGCTCTTTCCTGCGTTAAATCCATGAGGTCTTGCCTGATGTGGTTCTGGAGAACATCTATTACCTCCTGGTTCCGGTCCAGTCCAACAGACTTTGTCTTTTTCTATCTTTATTTGCTGTTTTGTTGTTTTTGTCTGTTTTGTAAATGTTTTTATTCTGCTTCCGTGTTTGAAGACCGTCAAAGTCAAATAAAGTGAAAACTCCAGCTTCAAAAACACCTTCAGGTCTGACTTATACAAAAACCTTCTATAAAAACAAAAAAACTCTGAATACTGAAACGTTTGGTGAGAATGTTGTCGGCGTGGTTTGATGACATTTGATTGACAGTAAACAAGGAACTCACCAACGGAATGTTGTGCCTCACCTGTCTCTAACAGTGTCCTCTTCCGCGTCCACGCCCCCCCCCATGGCCACGCCCATGCTCTTGCCCATGACCATGACCATGCTTATTCTTGTGTCGGTGCCTACGCTTTTTCTGACCGTCGCAGTGACCGCCCTCTCCGTCACTGCTGCTCCCGTCACTTTCACCACTGCTGCCACAAGGGCTTCCATCGTTGCTCCGACGACGACCTTTGGGGCTTCCGCTGTTCTGACGACGACCTTTGGGGCTTCCGCTGTTCTGACGACGACCTTTGGGGCTTCCGCTGTTCTGTCGACGACCTTTGGGGCTTCCGCTTTTGCGACGACAACCTGTAGGGCTTCCACTGTGGCTCCGGCGGCCACGTTGGGGGCTTCCCTTATGATCGGGGCTGCCTCTTCTTTGGCACGACTCATCGTTGTCGGGGCTGTCCCTGTCCTTGTGTCGACTCTTGGAATCGGCCTTCCTTTGGTCCCCTCCATGACAGTCCTGGTCCCCCTGGTAGGGGCCAACGTCGTGGCCAGAGGCGTTATTATCTGCTGGGGCAAAAACCAGATTTCTTTGAGCGGACCAGGTATTACTGCTGAATAAAAGTACGAGATGCTGGTTTCAGTCCAGAGGCTGGAAGTTTATTTTATTATTAGTCGTAGTTTTCATGCAGCAGGACACAAATCTGAATTTCTCACTACAACCAAAGGCGTCCCACAGGGTTGCATTCTGGGACCTATCTTATTCTCTTTTTTTTTTATATTATAAATGATTTGGGGGGCAAAGATATGAAAACCAAAACCCACTTCTACGCTGATGACACCAAGGTTTACGCGAAGGCTCCCATCATCGCTCCGGCAGTGCAGGAGGTTCAGCCAGCAGTAAACAAGGTGTTTTATACCTGCCGAAAACTCTTAACCACCATCGCGCCTGCTGACTTCAGTTGTTGCCATGGCAACGCGTACACAACGCTCAGAACGCCAGAAGGGTCTGCTTAAGACTTTTCTTCAGCAGGTATGAAACACCTTGTTTCTGTAGCTTTGGGTTCCGTGCATGTTTGGGTCATTCTTAGGTTTATTTGTCGTTTTCACAACGTTGGTTAAAGTTTTATTCTCAGTCACATGACTGTATGACCCGGAAGTTGAGCGAAGCTACCGAGTCTATTCAAAACATTATGACACCTTGGAGTTTTGTGTCTGTTTTATTTACTAAATGAAGCGATAAAGAAATGCGTCCGGGAATGCTTCAGGTTTAGGTGTCCTCCGTAAACACTTCTGTTGTGTTGTGGCTTTTGCAGACGGTTTTTCTTAATGCGTTTTCTAAAGGCTAAAAATAAAACTAAATGAATAAAAGATGAGGCGTGACCTGGAGACACGCCCCCTGAAAGAGTTCCATACCTGAACAGCCGCCAAACATTCTGTCCCGCCGTCGGTGTTTGTCTCTGCGATGACGAAGACTCTTTGATGATGCAGCGCTAAACAAAAGAGGACAGGGAGGGATCCGCGTTCATTTCAGCCGAACCGGTTTGACCTGAAAACACTTTCCCCTCAAATGACACTGGATTAAAGATAAATAAATACAAACAAACCGATAAGTCGGATTATTGTTTGTTTGTTTAAGATCAAACATTTACAGTTTTGAAATGAAACCTGATATTTTCTTTTCTTCAGCATCTAAATGAACTCTTTGAGATAAAAAAACTTCTGGCTGTCAATCAAACAGGAAGTGGATTCCTTTAGTCGCAGGAAACGACACATTTTCAATAAAGTACAAAATAGGAGCGATAATCATGCGAGTCGACTTAAAGCTGCGTGAGGATGAGGATGAGGAGCGTACTTACGTGAAGGATGCGTGTCAACGAATGAAGCTCCGCTCCGAAGATGCTGATCATAAATAAACGCCGCCCGCATTCCTTCCCCCGTCGTCAGAGGAGGGGGGTGGAGACGAGGTGTGACATCCAGTCTGTCAGGAAATGTTGTCGCGCTCCTAAAACGGTGACATCGTCTTAATCTTACAGAACTTTTAAACTTTTCTACGGAGGCCGAGAACGACCTGAGTCACCTTCATTATTTCCGGGCCGTCACGTCGCGATAACGAGATAATTCACGCGTCATCGCGAGAAAGTTCATTCCATCGTTATCGTGAGAAAAACAGACGCCTGTATTGCCGTTGCCATGGCGACCCGGATCACATGACCCACGGTTTTATTACATCTGCTTCAGAACTCTGTCGTCCACCGACGGAAAACTGAAGATATTGACTGCCGGTGCCGCGCCGACCAAAGAACGGCCCGAAAAAGCAATTCCTGAAACCTTGAGGGAAACAGAATCCGGTTTGTTTATCAATAAACCGAAACTCCTTTTTCCAATTTTCCTATCAACCCATGAAGATGTATTTGCTGTCAAAGGCCCCGCCCCTTTTTTCAGGCAGACTACCCTTGTGTGGGCGGAGTAAGGACACAGATTTGTGTCTTTAAGAACAGACTTTATTCTTTTGATCTTAAAAGGCGGGTGTCGCGTCTAGAATCGGGTCTTTTTAAAAATATGAGTTGATAAATCCGATTGAGTTTGAAGAACAAAGAAGTTCTGGCTGCTAGAGGGCTAAGAGGGGATTTCCAGATATCCCTCTCCTCGGCAACACTCTCCAGCTCATCCTGGGGGATCCCGTGGCGTTCCCAGTCTAGACGAGAAATGTAGTCCCTCCAGCAGGTTCTGGGTCTGCTCCGGGTTCTCCTCCCAGTCTGACGGTGCTGAAAATCCTCCAAAGGGAGGCGTCCCGGTTAGACGCCCGGACCACCTCAACGGGCTCCTTTCGACCTGAAGGATCAGCGTTTCTACTCCGAGCTCCATCCGAATGTCTGAGCTCCTCTCCTTACCTCTAAGGCCCCGCCCCCCTACGAAGGAAGTTCATTTCAGCCGCTTGTGTCTGTGACCTCATTCTTTCTGTCTCCACCCAGATATCATGACTACAGGCGAGGGTTGGTGCGAAGATGAACCGGTAGACTGACAGCTTTGTTTACCACCTCACCACAACAGACCGACACAACCTGGGCCGGACTTATGCATGGGCTACCAGGGGCCCCTTTCTAGCCCGGGCTACAGAGGGGCCTGAAATGAATCCAAATGCATGAATGAATGGGGATACGTCGTTGGTCCTGGTTGGAGTAGTTGTAGCTTATCATTTTTGGTGTAGGTGGGGCCCGAACAATGACTCAAGCCCAGGGGCCCCCACCCCCCTAAGTCCGGCCCTGGATACAACGCCATCATTACTGCTGATGATGCACCAAACCACCGGTCCATCTCCCGGCCCAATGTCTCATCGCTCCAGAACAAGAAACTAAGAGACCAGAACTCCTTTGTATGAGGCAGCCGCTAACCCCCCACCTGAAGGGGGACAGTCCACGGAATGACCTCATGACCTCAGATTTGTCGGACACTGAAAACGTGTCCGACTTTCTGCCGAACATACGGACACAACTCTCACTTTGGTTATACAGAGACCGGATGGCCCGTATTAATGGCCACGGTACCCCGGTACCCCGGTACCCCCCTACTCCAGAGGGACCCCCCACAGGACTCCCCCAGGGGACACGGTCAGAATCCTTCGACAGATCCACGAACCTCATGTAGAGTGGATCTGATTCCCATGAACCCACAGGCAAGTTCAGAAGAGTACAAAGTTGGTCCAACGTTCCAGAACCAGGACAGAATCCACATCGATTCTTCTTGACGGTCCATTCAAAGAATTAAAATAAAAATACCACTATGGATATTATTATTTCGTCGTTAAATGTTTGGTTGATAATGACGATTATATATAAAATCAATTATTGTTCAAAAAAATATCATCAACAATATAAATCTATTATAAGTGAAGAAAACAAACACGGCTGGATTGTATATGTTTTTATATTCATATATTTTATAGGTTATGTTTAATATTTAAGGTTATGTCATTTAATTGCTGTTTGTTACTATAAACATACATTTGAGGTTGAAGTAACTTAAATTGAAGGATTTTCTGCTTTTATTTTCATTATTACTATTATTTTTTTTTTTAATAAAACATTTATCTTGTGCATTGGAGGGGAGGGGGCGGAGTCTAATCTGTTCAAAGCTGCTCCCAATTCAAGTTTTTTATTTATATTGTCCTCTGTCTGTCCATGAACATGTCAAAATGTTCCTGTTTTACTTAATATAACATTTTTGTTTGTTGTTGTTGTTGTTATTATTTTTGCTTATTTTTGTTGTTGTTTTTCTACAGTGTCTCGGTTATTTGGATATATTTTAAATACTCACAACAAAGAAAGAAACAAGAAAGAAAGAAAGAAAGAAAGAGTTTCAGTATTTACGTGCAGCAACTGAAGGCAACCACTTAGACTGATGACGTAGCACTTTGCCACCAGGGGGCACGATGACATCATCAGGTATAGAGGATGTGGTTGCGGAAGGAAATTCTTGGTTTATGCTAAAACTACATTCTGCTGAAGATGAGTTCGTGCGGTCCTCTGAGACGGTTTTCGTCTTGTCACGTGACACGATGACACGTCGTTTGCGGTGAAGTTGGAGATGAAGGAGGCGTTTGGAGGAGGAGCAGGTGTGAGGCGGTGACGTCAGAGCGTTGTTGTGCTGTCAGGTCGGTAGAGGTGATTCGGTTACACTGGCTCCGATCTAACGGGAAAAGTTCAAGGACCGAAATTGAGTCAATTTGAGCAAGAAAATCAGAGTGAGAGAGCGCGCGCAGAGAGTGACGTCACCAGACGACGTCTCCAAGTAAGTTAAATGTTTTCAGAATAAGTGCCTCATAATTTGTAGTTTTGGTGCTTTTATTTCTTGACTTACCTGCAAAATATAACATGTATGTTATTTTAAAGGTTTATGTAAGCATTCCGCTATTTTCATTAATAAAAATCTATTATTATTATTGTTATTATCATTATTAATATCATACTAATACTTTTTACAGACAAGAACTATTCATGTCATAAGTTGGCAGCCATTCATTGAATGTTATTATCTAAAAAGTAGTTTATGAATATTAAGATAATCAGTTTAATATCATATTAAAATTAGAGAAGAAATAAATGTTAATTTTAAAGAATCCAACAAAGAAATGTTATATTTATAGCAGAATACTGTTTTTATTTTAATGTTAAAATACACACAAGAACACTGATGTACTTTATGACAGCTTCTATTTGACATCAATCTACACCAATCAGCCATAACATTAGAACCACTGACCGCTGACACGGTGATCAGTCAGTGTGTGTGTGTGTGTGTGTGTGGGGGGGGATTATTAGGAACTATAAGAACCTTTTGTCCTGGAACTGATGTTGGATCTGAGAGACTTAGACAAGGACCGGATTGTGATGACTAGCCAACTGAGCCAGAACATCTCCAGAACTGCAGGTCTTGTTGGTAGTTCCTGGTCACCAAAGGGTTAAAACCTAATGTTCATCTAATGTTGGCTTCCTACTTCCCAATATCTCAATCCCGTCCAGAACCAGTGGGATCTGGACAAACAGAAGCACACCTTCAGAGTCCAGGCGTGGGCGGCGCCCCGCTACTAGGCGACACAATGTTAAGGCGGGTGGTTGTAATGTTATGGTTGATGGTGATTTCAGAGTGGACTGATGCTGATGGAGCCCAATGAAGCGGAGGAGCGGTGGATGTGGTGGAGATCAGGGAACACCTGCGGGCCTCAGCAGGAAGGATGAGGTGGAGGTCGGAGGTGAACATGTGGAGATCATCGGACCGGAGAGAAAAGGAGGAAGAGGAGGAGGAGCAGGTGGAGGTTCTGCTGCGAGGCAAAGCACCCTGGGGTTTCACCCTGAGGGGAGGCAGCGAGCACCGAGAGCCTCTGGTCATCACCAAGGTGAGGAGATCCTTTTGGATCCGTATCCAAACTGACGTAATGATCCGGATCTTGATCCAGATCTGGGTCGGGTCGGGTGGAGCGTGAGCTCCGCCTCCCCGGTTTGTTATTATTTATTATGATATTAGTGAAACGTTCCGGGCCGTCCGATCTCACCACGTTGAAGAACCGGATCTAGACCCACATCCATACCTTCATAATTCTCCTTCCAGCCGAGATCCACCTGAAAACCCTTCAAGTAATCTGACAGGAAAACCCAATAATAAATAAAAGGTTCTGAAACGTTTGACGGGCCTCAACTGTCATCCGGTCTGAGCTGGAACCCATCACAGTCTCTGTCGGTGGGGTCCATCCTGCAGCAGAACATTCTGCGTCTGCTGCTGGTGCTGGTGCTGGTGCTGGTGTGAACCGGCCCCGCCGACCTCGGGTTACACTTTAATATTTAACCGAGGGCTCGGGTTGCCGGTGCCAGACAGGGGCCCGAATGGAACCTTTAGATTGGCCCAAGAAATGCTTCTAAAATCTCCATACGGGTCTAAACTGAGACTTGTGAAAACTGGTGGTTCCCCTTTTCCACCAAAAAGAACCTGGTGCTAGTGCCAGTGCGTAGTTGGTTCAACTCAGGCACCTCCTAAGAATCTGTTTGGTTTTCCACTGGCAAGGAGCCAAGTCAGAGCCACGCCGTTACGTAGCTGTATAACGTAAACGGTTCTTGGCTTTAGACCCGCAAAGAGTTGGTGCTTGTCTGGCACCAGTTCTGAGAGCCAGGAGCTGGCGCTTAGTCAGGCTCTGGCTCCGAACTGGCACTGGAACCGGTTTGGTGGAAAAACGGGTATGATGAGAGGCCAATCACAAACCACTTCCTGTTTGTATCGGACCTGAGCTCAGACTCTGATGAAGGTCAGTTAACATCTTTGTGAGGATGAGGAGGAGTCGACCTGCACTGGACTTTTCAACTGTTGGTCTTCAACATCGGAACAATTGAGTTTGTTTGTTTGTTTGTTTACTTGTTTGTTTTTTACCAGATGGACGGGTAAAGGAATAAGAACACATGAACCGTTTATCCGCTGTGGCGACCTCTAAAGGGAACGCCTGAAGAAGAGGGAGAGGAAGATTTTAGGAATCATGCAGGGAAACTAATATTTAAAGAAACAGAAACATTGAGGATATTGACCTGCAGTACTCCAGTGTACCACCAGGAGTAAGAATAACAACGTTTCAGAAACATTTCATGAGAGAATGGCTAACTAAGCTAACTAGCATCAGCTCTGCCAAGCGGGACTCATCAGGTGACCCCCCATCAGGTGACCCCCCATCAGGTGACTTACTGCCAGGTGACCCCCATCACGTGACTTACTCGGAGGTGACCCCCCATCAGGTGACTTGCTGCCAGGTGGCCCCCCATCAGGTGACCCCCCATCAGGTGATCGCCAATCATGTGACTTACTGTCAGGTGACCCCACAATCAGGTGACCCCCTGTCGGGTCACTTCCTGTCAGGGGACCTCCAGGTGATTTGGTTGTGATGTGTGTTCAGGTGGAGGAGGGCGGAGCAGCGGCGGCGGCGGCGGCGGCGGTTTGCCTGCAGGCCGGTGATGAGCTGGTGAGCGTGAACGCGGTTCCCCTTAGCGGCTCCCGTCTGGAGGTCATCTCTCTGGTGAAGAGCTCCCAGAAGACCCTGACCCTGGTGGTCCGAAGGTACCGTCACCGCCAAAAAAAGATCCGAAATAATCTTTTGTCCTACTAAACATTTATTAATTTAATATTATCGTTATAGATTATTATTATTATAATTCTTAAAGAAATACAATTTGCAAGATTATTTTTAATTATAAAACATTACAACAAGTAAAGTTTACGTAAAGAAAAAGTTTGTGAATCTTAGTGAATTTTCATATTACAATATTTTGTGGCGTTGATTCACGTCTCTTTACTACGATGTTTACTGTTGCATTAGGATTTATCGCATTCTCCGATTTTGTGAAATGTTGAGATATTTATGTAAATTTTTTTACATTTATAAATATATATATATGTACTTACTGTGTATTTATATAAATACACAGTATGTGTATATATATAAAAGTATCAATAAAAAAAGCATCAATAAAAAATAAAATAACAGAATAACATTTTGAGCAAAAAGCAGCAATGATAATAAAAGTTCCTTTTTAAAAGTCTCAGTCGTCTGTGGAGCCCTCAGATGGTCGGGGAGGGCATTCCAGGGTGGAGTGTGTAGAATAGACGGGTGGTGTGGAGGTCAGTGGGGTGAAGTTATTTTGTCTCTGTATGAATTGTAAAGCGGCAGTCGCCTTTAAATAATCTAATATTATAGAATCTAATCTAATATTATAGAATCTAATCTAATATTATAGAATCTAATCTAATATTATAGAATATAATCTAATATTATAGAATATAATCTAATATTATAGAATATATTCATAATTCTGTCTTTGTTTGTAGAAAATCGTTTCTAATCTATAGTCACAATTATACCTAGTTATTCATATTATACCTTTAATTTAAGGCTTTTTTTTCTATTCCATTCAGATTATTTGTTTATTTACCTTTAATAATTTAAAATTTAAAAATCATCTTTGAAATCTTACGTGTTATTATGATTTTACATGTTATGTTAATATATCATTAAAAATCAGAGATATTAAAATCTTATTTTTAATCAGATATTTAAATTGAATATTATTTTTACGGATCATTTCTGAGTTCTGATGAAGTGAAGCTGAAGGTTTTCAGCTGGGATGAAGGACGATCAGATGAAAGGATCCACATTATTATTGATATAAAAAAAAAGACATCATCTCTGTTGTTGTTTTTCCTGTTTGTCGGCGCCGTCCCCTCCCGTCAACATTTATACCCCCTCTGCCAAACGGCGTCAGCGTCTTAGAGCCTGAATCCAATTACTGGCTGCAAAGCCCGTGGCGTGGGCCGGGCTTTGCGGGGCTGCTCCCGTGAGGAGGGCGGCGCGTCCTCGGGGACAGAGCAGAGTCAGGAGGTGCTGCAGGTCAGGCCTCCTCCCCCCCGTCAGCTGGAGCATTGGTACGGTCCGGGTTGCCTAGGTGAGCTGACTCCGCTTAGGCCGGATCAGTGGAGCCCATTGTTCCCGCGAGCGCCGGGCTCAGAGGATCTGCTGTGACGTCTCCTGAGTGGACATGTTTGGACTGTAGAAGATCAAGAGGAGCGCTCAGAGGTACCTCCTCCTCCCCTTCGTCCTCCTCCTTGTTGTTGATTCAATCACAGTTCCCTGACTGATTGGATCAGGAGGCTGAGCGTGACTCAGAGATAACAGCAGCTTTGACTCGTGGGAGGGGGGTGGGGGGGGCATGAGGGGGTCGGGGTCCAGAGGGTCGGATCCACATTCAGAGGGGGGAACTACGAGACCCGGTTTGTTTAATGTCTCCAGGAGTCCAGTGGAGAGAGGATCCAAGACTTTGGTGTGAAGCAGGTACTTTCTTTTATTTGAAGGTGGAGGCTGTGGTCATGTGACTGGGTGGGTTTGGGTTTTTCTACGGGGGTCAGAACCTTTAATACGGCGGTGTTTTACAGTGTAAACACAAAAATGTCTCCAGTGAAACCCGGTAAAAGTGGATTTTGACCGGAAGAAAAAATCTTTTATTCCATGTCGTTAGACTTTTATTCTGGAATATCAACTTTAAAAGTTTTATTTTTACGTTTGTTAAGAAAAACTTTTTGGTTCCAAAAGTTTCATTGTCCATTTTTATTTTATTTATATTAGAGAAAAAAAGAAGAATTTGAAGACGAAGGCAGCAGAATCTTTTATTTGAACTTTGTTATTTTTTATAAAAAAAATGTATTTTTTATTAATTATAACAAGAACATTTTGTATTTCTTTTATTTTAATGTTTTTTTTACTTAAAAGGAAAAAAAAACTTATCAAACATGTTTTGTACTAGAAAAAATAAAAATCTAATTTTAATTAAGAATCAGTTGAAAAACTTTCTTGACTTTTGTAGAAAAGCAACTTTTGCAAACGTCAAATATTAGAAACGATCAAACTTCTTCTCTTGAGTCTTAATAGTAACATAAAAGTAAAGAAAGACCTTAAAAATAATAGAGAAATAACAAAACGCGACAAATACGTCTTTACTGTCGGCCAGGATCAAAACACTCAAAAACACTTAAATCTGATTTAAAAAACAAAATACTGATTTAAAAAACAAAATACTAGAAATTTACCAGAAACGATTTAACTTTCCTTTTTTTTTAAATGTTATCATGTTGGGCTAATAGTTTATAAAAAATACTAAAATATTCTCATGGTTTACTTACGTTTTATTGAAACTATTTGAGTGACTGTGAGAACATTAGAATATTTGTATTTTTATGTTTTTATATTTGCAGGTAGCGATGAGTTAAAAGTAGAAGTAAAGCAAAGTGTATTTTTATTTAAGCTTAAATTTCTTTGAAGCGGTGATAAAAGTGGGTGGAGCTACATGCTGGGAAAGGGTGGAGCTACATGCTGGGAAAGGGTGGAGCTACATGCTGGAAGTGGGTGGAGCTACATGCTGGAAGTGGGTGGAGCTACATGCTGGAAGTGGGTGGGGCTTCATGCTGAAAGTGGGTGGAGCTACATGTTGGAAGTGTGAGTGGTTGTCGGTTCTGTTGAGAACCGCCGACCCTGTCCAGGTCTCCAGCCCCGACGAAACCCTGAAGTGGAGGAGCCGTGAAAGAAAATGGATGGATGGATCTTTGGGTTGGTTGCCTTTTGGTTCTGGTGGCTCGTCAGGGGAAACACTCATGGGTCTGGTGTCGTGGTTCCTGCATCCCGGTCGACCTGCCGGGTCAACAGGCCCTTAATCGGGATTCTACCTGGTTTTTGCTTCCTGTTTTTTTTTTACAGTGAAGGTTGTATTGTGTGCATGTGGCGCCCTCTGCTGGACAAATGGGCTATTTAGCAGTTAAAATCCCATTTTTGTCTGCTTGACGACCTTTAACCTCCCCCTCTAGAAGCCCGATGGTTGGGTCCAATCCAGCTCACCGGGTTTTGGGCCACAGCTCCATAAATCGTTGGCGGTCCTGCAGTCCGTCAGCAGTTCTTACTGTGGTGAGGTAGGGGGCGCCGTTGGTCAACAGCACAACCCGATTCTGACAAAAACCTTTTTCTACATTTACCTCCAAATGTTTGAAATGTTACATTTTTAGAGAAACTGAAAAAATGCAATTTACAGAAACATTTATGAACCTAAACGCATTTATCAGAAATATATGTTAAATAAAAAGTCTAAATGTGAAATCTAAATTTAATATATTAAATGTAAATGTAAATATTAAATCTAAATTTATATTTTACATTTAAATATGATATATACATTTTATTATTTAAATGAATCTTAAATGTTGAACCTAAATGTTTACCACAAATATAAAGTATTATATAATATTAAGTATTCAGGTTCGTTCTAAATATTATGGTTCAACATTTACATTTACATTTAGAGGTGACATTATTATTTAGACATTTTATTTGACTTATATTTTCTAGGAAGGTAAATTTGACAAAGTTCATAAAAGTTAAGTAACAGTAAAGATTTGGTCGTTTCTGTTTCTAGTTGTTTGGAGGTAAACGTGTCTATGTCAGCATGTTCCTGCTTTCCGCGCGGCGCGGCGCCCCGCTGACGTGTGGTCACGTGATCCGGCTCCTCATCTTCAGGTCCGGGTTAGTTCTGGTTCCGTACGTTTCATTCTGCTGCTGCGGCCCGTGACTCACAGATAAGCCCAGCTGTGATGACAGCAGCGCTTTCTATTGTGTCTCCGTGTTCAGAGCTCAGCGAGGGCGAGATCGGCCCCACAGGCCGCCGCCGCCGCCGCGGCTCGCCGGTGAATCAGCAGGATGGGTCAGCGGCGAGCCGTGGGAGGGCCTCGGAAAAGGTCAGGGAGCGATGATGTCATCGCTAGTGGAGCCTAAACATCTGGAGACCAAAACGTTATCGTCAAATATTTAATCAACATGGTGTTTTTTCTACGAGTTTACTTTATATCAGCCAGCGTTTAAACTTCAACGATTAATAACCTTCAATATTTGTCTTATTATTATTATTCTGTCCACTTACAGAAAAAAAATCAACGGATTTAAGAAAAATGTTCAATTATGTTTAATCAGAGTCTGGAACGCAAATAAAAGATTTATAATATCATGTTAAATAATATAATATAATATAATATATTATAATTTAATATAATGTTAAATAATATAATATCATATATTATAATTTAATATAATGTTAAATAATATAATATAATTTAATATAATATAAGATAATATAATATAATATAATATAATATAATATAATATAAGATAATATAATATAATATAATATAAGATAATATAATATAATATAATGTTAAATAATATAATATAAGATAATATAATATTAAATAATATATATATATATATATATATATATATATATATGTATATATATATATATATATATATATATACATATATATATATATATATGTATATACATATGTATATATATATATACATATATATATCTGGGTTCACCTTCCGGTTTGGACATGAAGCAGAACTTTGTTGTTTTGGTCTTTGAATAGTGGAATAAATACCGGACCTTAAACTGAGTGAGGTTCTGGAGACGAGTTGAGGGTGGATGTTCACACGAGGACGGCGGTGCAGAAACCCAAACAGGATGTGACCCTGATGGATGTTTGACAGCTGTCATGAAGACTCTCTCTCACATTTGTTCTTCTGAACACGGTGGAGCTGCTCTGACTGATCATCTGTGCTAAACTCCAGGAGGAGGTGCAGCTTCTCCTCCCTGGTGGAGGAGTGAACTGATGGTAGAATTTCTCCCTCCCCCCCCCCTCCTCCCCCGCTGACCTTGGCTGCTATCTGTCCAAACAGACGTGAACCAAACATTCCAGTCTCTGCTGACATGGACACCTTCAGCAGCCTCCACTGATAGCTGGAGACCCGGTTCTGACATCACTGTTGTGGAATTCTGCCCCACTCTGCTTTAGTGCAGAAACACTGGAGCATGATCTGATCTTCTCAGGTCCACCACAGGGTCTCAGTGGGGTTCAGGTCCAGACTTTGATTAGCAGCCATTCAGAGGTGGACCTACTCTTCTGGTTAGGATCATGGTCTCGCTGCATGACCTCACAGACTGATGACCTCACAGACTGATGACCTGACATTCTCCTTCCTTCGTCCTGGTCCTGTAGCAGCAGATCATCTCCTCAACATTCCACGTCCACCTCCATGTTGGACCGTAGGTCTGATGTTCTTCTGGTGGAATGCTGTGTTTGGTTTCCACCAGATGGAACTGGACCCTCGTCTTCAAACAGAACAACTTTCCACTCATCAGACCAGAGAAGATTCTCCCAGAAGCTCTGAGGGTCATCAAGGTGTGTTATGGGTAAATTCAGACCGGCCTTCATGTTCTTCTGGGTCAGCAGTGGTTCCCCTCACCACTCTCCCATGATGACTTTTTAGCCCAGTGTCTCTGGAATAGTGGAGCCATGACCTCTGACCTTAACTTAGGTCAGAGGTCTGCAGGTCCTTGATGTTCTCTCTGGATCTTCTTTGACTTCCTGAATGGACCTTCTCCATGTTCTTGGAGGGATTCTGGAAGGTGGTCCACTTCTGTGAAGGTTCTCTATTGTTCCAGGTCTTCTCCATTTGTAGATGATGTGTCTCACTGTGGACCTTTGGAGAACCAGACCCTCAGAAACAGCTTTGGAACCCTCCCCAGACTGATGGATCTCAATCACCTTCTGGAATTTCTGTTGATTTTGGCATAGTGTGCTGCTGGTGAACCTCGGAGCCGACGTCCTTCTTCTGAAGATGTTCTACTGACGTGATGCGGTTGAACGGGGCTGGTACTGATCAGGTCTGGGTGGGTCCAGTCCAGCTGGAACCACTTATTAATCCATTTTTTGTAGTTTTTTGGATCTAGTCTCTAAGGGGGCGGAGCTTATTTCTCACATTCTATATTAGAGAAACTTTTTCGCTTCATTTAAAAAACTGATCATATAAAAAAGTCAAAGATAGAAGAAACCAGGAGGGGGTCTAATACTTTGTCACAGCTCTGCACATTTTGGACCTGACTCTCCTGATAAATTGCAACCTGTTATTTTCCCAGAAGCCCCAGCAGCTTTTCTGCCACTTGCAGTTCAAACACTAGATTACAGCGAGGACGCCTCGCAGGACATAACTCCTCCCCCTCGTCTCAAATCCCCCCGTATAATCCCTGAAGAAAACTCCTCCGCAGCACAAGGTGGGCTGTTTGTGTGTATGTTCACACTGGGAGGAGGAGGAGGAGGAGGAGGAGGAGGAGTCCCAGGGATCCTGGGAGTTATGGTGACAGAGTGCGTCTCTTCTTCTGAGATTTTGAGGGAGTCACTCGTCTAAAGACCCAGAGAGGCAGGAACTGGACTCAAACCCAGCAGAGGTAGTCGGTGAGTGTTTTGGTGTCATGATGTCATGAGGAGAAGTTTAAACCCTTAAATTCTCCTCATCAAATCGTTCAGACACAGAATCTCAGGCAGGAATATTTCACTTTATCTCCTCTGGTCTCATAGAATCATGTTTGGTTTTTATCTGTAGACTGGAGTGAATGAGAAAGAGGGAAAAAGAACTTTTCATGCTGGATCTTTAACTTGTGTAGAACCGGTGTTTTTACGGTTTATATCCTGGTGGTGACCCGGTCCGGGGTCGGCGTGTTTCCGTTTCAGCTCCTTGAATGAGTTCAGGTCGTATATCCTGGGACAGAGCGGCGGCGCTGGGATATCTGTGACGGGCCGGCTGTGGCGCCAGACAATAGACACTGAGGCTCTTTAGAAAAACACACATTTGCATCTCCATTGTGTTTGTTTGGATTCGGCTCTGCTGGGTTTGAGATCTTTAAACTCTAGGAAGACGTGGAGCTGCTCTGATCCGGTCCACGGCTCAGGAGAGAATTATAATCCGGAGATTCTGTCAGATTGACAAGGGTCCAAATGTGACGGCTAGATAACTGGGTCAGAGCATCTCCAGAACTCCAGGACTTGTTGGCTGTTCCTGGTCTGCAGCGGTTAGAACTTACAAAACAGGCTAAGGAAGAACCGGGAGTTCTGGAGATGTTCTGATCCAGTTTTCTAGCCATCACTCACATCTTCACTACTGTCCATTTTTTCCTGATTCCAATATCAAATGTCAGACAAAATGTTCACTTACTGCTTAATATATGTCACCACTGACAGGTAACCACGGTAACCAGGTAATCTAAACCCCCCACTGACAGGTAACCACGGTAACCAGGTAATCTAAACCCCCCACTGACAGGTAACCACGGTAACCAGACTTAACCAATGCTATTCTTCACTGGTTATAATGTTATGGCTGATCAGACAGCCGAGATAGAGACAGAAAGGAGAAGTGAAAACACAAAACATCAAACTGAAAGCGTTAGTAGATAAGAAAAACAATGACAGGAAACAGGAAACAGTTAAACCTTCAGAATAAAACCGTTAGAAAATAAACTACGGTTGTATTTATCAGCACCGTAATGATCCACGGGTGGATCTGAAGACCCCCAGGTCCTGAATATTACTCCTTCTGTACCTCTTTAGACGTTTTAGTGTGCTTTCTCTGATCGTGGCCTTCAGAATAAAATCATCTCTTCTAACAAACATCCTCAGAGCAGGAAGGAAAACAAACCGGTTCTACGTTTCCTCCGCGGCGGCTGCTTCTCTCTAACACTCCTGGGAGATGATTGAGGGTCCGACCTGAACCCCCCCTGCATTCCTTCACTGAAAGAATGCAGCGTCTCCATCCTGACCTGCCGAGGTTAAAGTTCCGATGTGGACGAGGGAAGTCTCGTGAGGCCGAGACATTTCCCTCATGATGTCATCGTCTCCAGCTTTGATGAAGGTTTTAAAAACACCTGAGAACATTTAAATCTAGATGTCGTTTCATTAAAGGTCTAATGTCCCGATTCAAGCTGGTAAAATGTTAAAAGTCTGATGTTTGAGGGTCAACCTGTGGATCTGACCCACATCCGGACCAGACGGCTGGGAGAGACCCGGTCCAGGTCTCCTGGTGTGAACATGAACTATGACCCTCTTCACACAGAGACAGTGAAGACCCTCCCCTCTGAGTCTGTGTGGTTATTTACATAGACCAATCAACCACAACATTAGAACCACTAACAGGAACATTTTATGACCCGGTTACCATGGTTACCTGTCACTGAGTGGGGTATATTACCTGGTTACCATGGTTACCTGTCACTGAGTGGGGTATATTACCTGGTTACCATGGTTACCTGTCACTGAGTGGGGTATATTACCTGGTGGTCTTCGGAGGAACAACCAGAATCATGTACTTGATGCTGTTTCATCTTATCCCATCGAGGAACTTCTCTAGCCCAGATTCCTGAAGAAGTTCTTGCTGGTTCTGATAGAAAGGTGTCAGAACACGCAGTGACATCATACAGCTGTACTAAGAAGAAAACGTTTGTTTACAGGATCTGAGGTCGACACACGACTTTTACAAAGTTAATGCTAATTACATCGTCACAGCCAGAATTATAGATAATTAATAAAGTGAAGATAAAAATGACTTAAACGCTACTTTGGCGGGAGATCCTTGACGTCTGTCACAGTTATCATCTCAACATTATTGAAGTTTCCGTCTGTCCTTCACGTAACATCTGGAGCGACGCTGCTGTGGGAAAAACTCCAGAAGGATCTTCTTGTTGATTTGTTCGTGTCTGTCCTTCTTTTCCCCGTCTGCTCGCCGTCAGGGCTAAAATGGTCGACGTTGTCTCGCCGTGCACGATGCCGTCAGACACGGAGGTTCACGTAGCGAGGAGCTTCCTCACCAAGATTTTGCGAAGCTCCATGAGGTACCGGCCCGTTTTGTCTGCTGCTAGTGTTCGCTGACCCGACCCTGAACGTAGACCACCTCCGTCGTGTTCTGTGTTAGTTCTACAGTCACACGTCCTTCAGGGGCTTTTTGTAGTTCTTGTCCTTTTATTTACCTACTTTTAGTTGTTTGCAGTGATGTTATTAGTTTGTTTATGTGGATGATGTCATCGAACGTTTTATACATGATCTACTGAAAACCTGTTTGTCTGATCTTCATCAACATGCTGTCCAGGAAACATCACTTCAGACAGGGGTAGGTCACTGTTTCACTGTAAGAACCTGGACTGTTTCACTGTAAGAACCTGGACTGTTTCACTGT
>VRLP01005614.1:0-35201 GCA_009660295.1 Lophius piscatorius
TGTGACCTTACAGGGCGAGAAAACACAAAGACTCCAGGGAAGAAGTCAAGTTAGTAACATGCATTTAATCCATTAAAATGCATTAATCCATTTAACATGCATTAAAGTGAGTGGGATGTATAAAGAGGGAGTGAGAGAGGAAGAGAGAAAAGCTCAGTGCATCATGGGAGATCCCCTAGCAGTCGTATTTTAGAAATATTGCGCAAATGAAAAAAGGCAGTCCTACAAATCTGTTTTATGTGGGAATCAAAGGTCATATCCTGATCAAAGATTACTCCCAGGTTCCTCACAGTGGTGCTGGAGGCCAAGGTCATACCATCCAGAGTAGATATATCATCAGATAAATTGTTTCTAAGGTGTTTGGGTCCCAACACAATAACTTCCGTTTTATCTGAATTTAATAGCAAAAAGTTGCAGGTCATCCAATTCTTAATGTCTTTGAGACACGCCTCTAAATTGGATAAGTTACTAGATTCACCTGGTTTCATTGATAAGTACAATTGTGTGTCATCTGCATAACAGTGAAAGTTTATGGAGTGTTTCCTGATAATGTCGCCTAAAGGGAGCAAATATAGTGTGAATAATATTGGCCCAAGCACAGATCCCTGGGGAACTCCGTTGGTAACTTTACTATGCATGGAGGATTCATTGTTAACAGATACATACTGAGGTCTGACACATAAATATGACTTAAACCAATGTAATGCAGTGTCTTTGATGCCAATTAGGTTTTCAAGTCTTTGTATAAGAATTTGGTGCTCAATAGTATCAAATGCAGCACTAAGATCCAACAAGACCAGAACAGAGACCAGTCCCTCATCAGATGCCATTAAAAGGTCATTTGTAACTTTGACCAGTGCTGTTTCTGTACTATGGTGAACTCTAAAACCTGATTGGAAATCCTCAAATAAACTATTCTTACGCAGAAAATCACACAATTGTTCGGCTACCACTTTCTCTAAGATTTTAGAGAGGAAAGGAAGGTTAGATATCGGCCTATAATTTGCTAAAGCCTCTGGATCAAGAGTCGGCTTTTTAAGCAGCGGTTTGATTATAGCTATTTTAAAGGACTTTGGTACGTAGCCTGAATTTAACGATAGATTGATGATTTCTAATAGACAGTTGCTGACTAAGGGTAAACTTTCTTTAAATAGACTAGTTGGGATTGGGTCTAGGAGAAAGGTTGTTGTTTTGGATAAGGAAATAAGGGAAGTTAATTGTTTCAGATCAATGGGAATAAAGCTGTCTAGATCTGCCCCAGGTTTATCTGTTGTTTCCAAGCACATAGTCTTGGGGTGTAAACTTGAGCCAATTGAAGGCCGGAGGTTATGGATCTTGTCCCTAATACTTAGAATTTTGTCATTAAAGAAACTCATGAAGTCATCGCTACTAAGGGTTTTAGGAATACGGGGCTCCATTGAACTCTGACTGTCAGTCAGCCTGGCTACAGTGCTGAACAAAAACCTGGGGTTGTTTTTATTTTCCTCTATCAGTGCAGAGTAATAGGCCGCTCTGGCGCTGCGGATGGCTCTCTTATATTTTTTAATGCTATCTTGCCAGGCTAATCGGGACTCAACAAATTTGGTGTGTCGCCATTTTCTTTCTAGCTTATGAGTTGTTTGTTTGAGGTTTCGAGTCAGGTTGTTAAACCATGGAGCTGCTCTCCTTTGTGATGATGACTGCACAGAATCTTTGCAGTTTGCTTTTATGGGATAGGAGATCTGCACATCCAGCAAAGTAATGGAATAACAGATTATT
Organism: Lophius piscatorius; assembly: GCA_009660295.1. Lineage (NCBI taxonomy): Eukaryota > Metazoa > Chordata > Actinopteri > Lophiiformes > Lophiidae > Lophius > Lophius piscatorius. Next base: position 1,759 of record VRLP01005614.1, read on the forward strand.
TTTTCTTAAAAATTGACCACAAGGGCAAGACATATAAAGAAAAAAGAATTGGACCTAAGATGGAGCCTTGAGGTACACCTCCGTGAAGTGCGACCCCAGACGAGGAGAATTCACCGAGACGACCAGAGAAACTCCTCTCTCTGTAGATAAGACTGGAACCATTTGAAGGCAGTAGCTCTGATGCCTACACACTGCTAAAGATGCTGCAGAAGGATAAATATGACCCACCGTGTCAGAGGCAGCAGTCAGGTCTAAAAGCAACAACATAGCAGTCAGCAGATGAAAGAAAATCATTAAAAACAGCATTTAAATGATGTGACAAGCTTTAAAACCAGACTCAAACGTTCCGCAGATTCTAAAATCATCTAGAAATTCTTGCAGTTGGACATAAACTAGTTATTCCAAGACCTTGGACAAAAAGGTAATTTAGAAACTGGCCTAAAGTTGGATAGCATAGAAGGGTCGACATTATCATTATAAATAAGAGGCTGCACTGCCCCATGCTTGGAGGCAGCTGTAACACATCCAGAACTAAGAGAAGCATTGATCAAGGCAAGAATATTGGAACTATCCTTTGTAGGGGATGCTGTCTTGGGGACAATATGCAGGCCGCCAATGGTGAACAACCTCAGACAGTGAGGAGAATGGTAAATGGCTCGAACTGCTCAAGGACGGACGGGAGCGTAGGAGCTGCGTTGGAGGTGTAGATGCGTCTATGGCAAAGGAAGTAGATGGAGATTTAGGAGCAGAGAGATGGAGAGTAAATGAAAACAGGCAGATTATCCGACATATATGTGTCACAAATTTCACTGCTATCAACCCATAGACCATATGACAGCCCAGGTCCAATATGTGTTATTTTCATGAGTCTGACCAGTCACCGACTGAGTGATAATAAAAGAGTCAATAAGATTGATAAAATCACTGACCGGAGGTCCGGTTTCACTGCTCAAAAGTCAGAAAGTCCTGAATAAAATCCTTGTTGAACAATACAACACTAAACACAACACAGTAAAAGGAAGGTTTATCTGGAAAAGCTGAAGCTCAAAGCTGGAGTAGGTAACAGATAGAGTCTGTGGCGAGCAGATGGTTGATTTAAAAACGGAGGCTAGACCACCGTCCTTGCCGGTAGTCCGAGGGGAGCTGAAAAAATCACATTCAGGGTAAAGAAGTTCAGGGAAGGCTGTCAGAAACATAATAGATAATTTTGGATTTATCTGAATTTTAACATCTAAATTCTCGCTTGCAAAGTTATTTAAACTATATTCAGACATGTCAGTCATTTCTTACAGGCTTATAACTCTCACCACTTAGAGCCAGCACTCGTAGGCTGCAGACGGCCATTACAGCTCTTCTGTCTATTGAAAAACATTTCAGGAAACACAACTGTCCCGGGATTCAGATAAATCACCACCAATGCCGAATTGATCAAATGGGCCGAGCAGGAACACTTCTTGGGTAATTCGTTGATGCGAACTGAGACAGTGGTTTGACTGAAACTGATGGAGTTAAAGTCAGCGAGTTTCCAGAAGTATGCGTATTGAGAAAAAGGCCAAAGCTGTTCAGTTGGTTATACAATTCCTGTAACTGTGTCTTTGTGATCTGTTTTGTTGTATTAGTTCCCCTGCTATGTCCAATATCCTGTTCTTTGCCTGTCCTAGTGTGGTCATCTATTCCCTCTTTGATATTGGTGAAAAGCTGTGTTTCGTATATTTTCCTTTTAATTATCCTCTTGCGTGATGGTCTATTGTGTTCACCTGTTTTCCCCTACCAGCTGTCCCTTTGTCCTGTTACTCCGGTGTATTTAGTCTGATCCCTTTTCCTCATTTGCCAGTTCACTGGTGTCATGGCTGGCAGCCATTATCAATTGCACAGTTCCCAGGTCTGTTTCCTGGGTTATTCTGGACCTTGACTCCGCACGTTGTTTGGAGTTTTTGCTCTTGCCTTTTGTTTTTTTTTGTAGTTCTTTGCTCTTTTGGAGACTTTTGGAGACTTTTGGAGACTTCTCCTGGTTGCAATCTCTGCCTGCTTCCTGGATGCTGGGGCTATTATGGAATCTTCTTTGCGCCTGCTGCAGATCCTTCATGTAAATGTAATAAGATTCATCTCCAGGAGCCTTCGGGCCCTATAGCTTTTCAACAGTTGGTCTGATTTAGTCTATATTTGCCTCAAGGAGATCTACCTATTATAGATCGTATTACACACTAATAGTTAGTGTGTAATACTACATAGTAAGTTACTCACTATGCAGAGATTTACAAAAATACTGTTTTGCAGACATAACTTCTAAAGCATTGATCCGATTTAGTAAAAAATGTTGTACATATGGTTCAAGTTGAGGAGATCTATCTTGTGTATATTCAGTTCAGTTCAAGTTTATTTGCCCCAGAAGGGCAATTTGTTTTGCAGCTTAGTGCATTGACATAAAAGAGACAAACACGAAGTAACATAAGCTCAGCAGCACTACATCAATGAGCTAGGACAATCATACAAATGTAAAAATAAAGCAGCAATACTATTAAACATTAAAATGTGGATATGTACATATATACATCACACATGCATACATATCCATATATATATATATATATATATATATATATATATATATATATATATATATATGCATATACACGTACACATATATAAACAATAATAAAATGCTACATAATAACAATCCTCCTGCCTTAAGAGTGAAAACAGGTATGACCAGAAAAAAATTATTTAAATATTGGACCCAAACATTACCTCCTATTCCTAACATTAAAAAGACCGATGGCTCTAGTGATGAGCGAATGTTTTTGTGTTTCTTGACTGATTATGTCCTTCTGTAATAGTTCATATTTTAAGACTACTTTCTTTTTTTTAAATACTGGGAACATAACTTTAAGTTCAATCAGGGGGATTGCTTGTAAAACGCAGGGGATTGATGACTTCTCAGGAATATACACTCGCTGTCATGGACAACAGCATAGGTCCAGTTAAATCATTTAACTTTATCATTCTGCCTCCTAAGTTGTCTCCATGTGTGTCCTCCATTTTGGATAAGCTCAGGTTCCGCAACAGGTTAAAGCTATCAGATAAAACTATGACCGTTTAAAATATGAAACTATGCTTTTTTACAAATATATACGTCCTCAGAATGAATAAATTGGGTTATAGATGAGTTCTACTGAGAGGCTGTGTGGCAAATGAGCATTTGCACCAGCCTTCTGTAATGCTTCCTAGTTTTAACACAAGCACGTTTAATATATGTAACAATGGAGTCAGCGTCAATTAGATGATAATGTCTACGTTCCCCATTTGGAAACAAACTCCGCCAGCTCAGCAAACCATTCCATAAATACATTCCAAGACATAAAATGAAGAAAATAACTCATGTTTGATTTGCAGTCAGATGCATTTTCTCATGATGTATTCTAACAGACATTAACGTCAAGTGAGATTGGCTTCAGATTGTAATAACTGTGATATATCCAATGAACGAGTCCATTAGGTTTACTCCATCTTGCCTTTACTTTTGTACATATACTTTTATAACTCAAGATTAATTGCGTGGCCAAATGGAGGATTGTGGAGCCTGTGACGGAGGAGAGCTCGGTTGAGTCTAAATGTTTAATGTGCCGTGAGTACATGTGTTGGGGGATTTTATCTGCGCTGTGCTACATCATGTATCCGTGTGTGGACTAAATGTTTAATGTGCAGCCAACGCTCTCCATTTTCTAAATTATTAATCAGCCAAAAGGTGATTTTAATCTCGCTGGGAACTATTTTTCTTTTCTTACTTCACACACACACACACACACACACGCACGCACACACACACACACACACAGACACACACACACACACACACACACACACACACACACACACATTAATATGTACATGTCATTACAAGCTTAATGGTGTAAGACCGCACTTGCTCTTACATTAAGGTATATCACAATGAAAAATACATGCACCGAGAAAATGCAAACATGACTACCTGCGCCAGGAAAGTTCATTTATTTTGGAGCACACACTTGAGAACAAGAGAAAAATTGGATACTAATAGAATAAAGCATTAATTGTCACGATGATTGTACCAGTTTCTTATTTGCCTAAATTATATATTGTGCTTGCAATAAAGAACAATTTACCAATTTAAAAAAATCTAGATCTACCCTGTTGTCCCCATTAGGAAGGGTATATGCCTGAAAATTCCCAATTCCCATGCATTGCACAAGCAATCCCCTTGTTTGAACTCCTCAATTAGATGTGAGGTTATGTTCAAAAAACAGTGTTTCACCAAAATGTGCCCCTTATGAGTAAAATATGTCAAATACAATATAGATCTCCTCAAGGCAATTCTTATGCACCAAATTTGGAGTAAATCCGACAAATTGTTGAGAAAGTTACGTCCAAGAAACATTTTTTCTGTTTAAAAGTCCCCCCTAGTGAGTAAAATATGATATATTTGACCTAGATCTCCTTGAGTCGATTCCTGCGCACCGAATTTGGACTAAATCGGACCAACAATGGATAAAATACTCCCCAAATACTCCCTAGTGTCAGAAATATACAACCGACTTTTACCAAAATCAAAACAGTTCTTCCTTGTCAAGGTCTAAGCAGGTATGCAATTTTAAAATGATCCATGAAATAAGTTTTGAGTTATTGCGTTAAGACAAAAGATCCGGGTTGTCGGATGCAGCAGTGACGACGATTCGATAATATCCCCGACCATTAGGGGATTTATCTAGAAACTTATGGATAAGTTTCCAAACTCGCCACTCTGGAAGCTACCAGTCAGATCAAGACTGGCTCCTAAACAACACTGAGTGAGAGATTTTTTGTTTTTTGTTGTTTGTTTCCTGTATTTAATTTATCTATTGGTTTTATTTGATAGAAAAACATTAAATAAGGAGTATTAAGCAATGTTTATTACATAGAATAGCACTCAACAGAGCTCATGCATCCGCCAAAGTTAGCTTTAAATGAATCAAACCTTACACAAACTCAAAGTCATAGCCCTCTAACTGTAATTTAAGGGTGAGGGATTTATTAAAGCTCAGCCCCCGAAACAACGTAGCTGAAATCATAATCTCTGTTGGGATCTGTGTCTATAAAAAGGAGGGCAACGTTAAAGTAACAGCAGCTCTTGTTCACAACATAATAAATAACACAAAGGTTTCACCGTACTGGTTGATACTAAACACTCCATATTATTTGGATATACTTGTAATCATCTAGATCCTTTTGAATCCTTGTTATTTCTGCCACCCATCACTGGTAATTTAAGTTTTATTTTAATTTCTCAAATGGAAAACCTATGAAAACAAAGTGCGATTCATTATATACAGTATTATATGTGGATGATATGTATACTGACTTTATGAATATCTCTGGTGAAGGGTATTTATATGTTTGTATGCTAGCTACTGTTCTTTAATTGAATGTGTTAATTGATTTGTTGAACAGTTTATTGAAATGTTAAAAACAAATCCTATTTACACGTGTACATGTATACATATACATTCAAGTTGAAAAAAAATATAAAAAAGAAAGCAAAGAAAGAAAACTAAATCCTGGATGCACCCCTTCTATACCCAAATTTAATGGGATACTTTAGGTAGTTCAGTAACTCTTGGTTTGTTTTTATGACAAACCAACAATTAAACTAAATAATCAAACAAAAATTTGGGTAAAACATAAATTCCTTGGTAAATGTGAAAATATCAAAAGAAAACTAGATCTTTGCTGTCATCCCTGATATCAAAGGTATATCCCCGAAAAGCCCCCATTCCCCTGTGTTGTCCAAGCATTCCCCCTGTTTGACCTCTCAAATTAAATGTGAAGTTATGTATAAAAGACACTGTTTTTCATAAAAACTCCCCCAAGTGAGTAAAATATGAACTATCAAAGTAAATGTGATATATATATATATATTTGCCAAAATTGGAATAATGGTTGAGAGATAATAAAACCATTTGTCTCTAGGAGGAGACAAATTTCCCCCTTGTTTCAGAAATATGCTTTCTGTGCTCTCGAACAATCAATCAATCCAGTTCTTTTTCTCGCATGAAGTTCTATGTGGATATAAAACTTGAAAAATTATCCATTAAATTGATTTTGAACCATTGCGTCAACACTAAGGGTTTGCGGCAGCAGGTTATGGCTATAATGCTTTTTTTGTAATTTGACTCAATTGATGAGAAGCATCTAACCTACTTACAATCCCCATAGAACAGGGGTCCTCCCCCTCTGAGAACCGGGTTCATACTGACATCCACTTACACGGATGATTCGATTCGGTTATTTGTAAACGGGTCACGGATCCACTCTTTGCCCCTCTTGGTTTATCTGCAGTCGTGCAGCGCACAAGCAGGAATAGGGTCAATCCAGCCTTAATCTCTCTGAAAACCCAAGCTCATGTTTGGAACATGTCAGATACTTTACCGGCTCTAACCGCCAGGTTGAAGGCAGTAGTCGTTTTCCGCTGAAGTGACAAGTTGAGTTCAGCGGGTCTGTGGCTGACCATGACTGATGACCTCACATGAGTGTTTGTGGGTATGACGGAAAACCCCAATACGCTACCTTTTTTTTTTTTTAACCTTTATCCGAATCATATTGCAGAGCGGTAGTAAATGCTTTGCGCCCCGGTGACGGGCCTGGTGACTCGGGACTGCTGCCTTATGAGACAGGACAGTATCAAACAAACAGTAAGCAAGTTATGTCCTAAAAAAGTTCCCCCAAGTGAGCAAAATATGAACATTAGAGTAAAAAATTATGTATGAAAGATGAGTCTCCTTAAGTCGATTCATATGCATCAAATGTGGAAATCACTGGATCAACGGTTGAGAATTTACGGCTGGACAATTTTGGAGATAAAACTCGCCTCAGTGTCAGAAATATACAACCACACTTTGCCCAAAGTCAATCCTGTTCTTCTTAGCACTAAGGTCTACGCGGGTATTAAAAATGATCCATGGCGGATATGATAAGTCCATAGTATCCCCGATTTTTCGGGTTCCTCTACTTCCCTTTCTGACTGCTGCTTTCATTCAGCTATTGTCAATGATAACATTCACAAGTCTTGTAAAGAGGTTGATTATTAAGCATTGCAAGAGTTCCCCAGTTCTTCTTTTTATGACTAAAGAAAACAACACAAGACCTATTTCAGGTAACAAATATCAATACTTCTTCAAGGTTAAGACATATAAGAGTAAAACCTTTAGTGGTCTAAATACTAAATAGTGCAGACCTGGCTGTATTCATCAAGGATTTAAGGAGGACACACCAGTGCCCTCACATAGAGCTCAGCTTAAAGTGCTCCCCCTACTTTATATTGAAATGGGTATTGATTAGTTTCATTACAGCCTTAACTGCAGCCTTCATTTTGGACCTCTCGGGTCATATGATAAAGAGAAGGAAGACACGAAAAACATACAAAATGAGCCAAACACACATATGCTAAGGTTTGGAATAAACACTTAACAGCCATATCATCGTAACCACCTGCCACAAGACCTCTGGTGTGGTATCTGGCTCCAAGAAGTTGGCAGCAGAGCCTTTAAGTCTGGTAACTTGTGAGGTGGGGCCTCCGTGGTTCAGACATGCTTGTCCAGCTAATCACGCAAATGCTTGTTTGGATTGAGAGTTGGGGAATTTGTAGGCAAAACAACGCTTTTAACTCAGTTTAACTCAGTTTAAGTCCTTTTCTAAGACCATTCCTGAAGCCATTTTTGAAATGTGCTAGGGGTAAATTATCCTGCTGAAAGAGGTAATTGCTTTTAGGAAGTACTGTTTCCCTGAAGGTTGTACTCTGGCAGAGGGACAGGGTGACCAGGCAAAAGCACATTTACATAAAAACAACACTTTGATATGCCATACCTCTCAGGATACTATATAAAGGACATGGATAAATGTGGCTAATAGAGATTTTAACAAATTTATTCATAAAATCTGGATAAATTATTATATTGTATGAAAATTTCAAACACATTTTTGCTGAAATGAAGAGGACAGTTTCTTTGAGCATTTTATTTACTTAACTGAAGTTAAGGCTCAGTGTAAATGTACATTAAATACATGTTTTTGTCTTTAGGTTAATCTTATCAAGACAATTTCCTACAGACTGAAGTGCGGTGTACTGCAGGTGGTATGTCCCTGACAAGCCCCCGATCCCCTGCGTTGTACAAGCAATTCCCCTGATTGAACTCTTCAAATTAAATGTGAGTCATAATTAATCTCAGACTCCATATTGACTCAACCTATTTGTAGTCAGCAATATGCTATAATTTAAGGAACCATAGTGACTTAATAATGAAGATAAATACAGATAAAAACATACTGAGCTCAAAAATAGAAAGAGACTGATGCTCTTCTGTCAATTCGGTCTGTTTTTGGTTTTTCTTTGCAAAAATATCCTCCTAGGGATTGAAGTAAGATCATTAACAGTATAGTACAACAAATACAAGTTAAGTCACCTTGAAGTGGTTCATATGAAGTACAATTGGAATAAATCGGACCATGGGTTAGGAAGTTATGTCTGAAAAAACAGTGTTTTTCTGTGGAAAAGCTCCCCTTTGTGAGCAAAATATGAACTATTAGAATAAAATGCATATAATGTAGATTCTTATACTCATGATTTACACAAAATTTACACTGTTGAGAAATTATGCCCCGAAAACTTTTGGAGATAAAGCTCCCCCTAGTGGAGGAAATATGCAAGCTCTTCCAAAATCAATCCAATTCTTTCTCGCACAAATGTCTATAAGAATCTAAATTTTGAAACTGATCCATGGAATAGTTTTTGAGTTATCGCGTTAACAAAAAGGATCGGCAGCAGCAGTGGACGCATCAGATGCGGACACCGACACGGGCACGGCGGTGACAAATCCATAATATCACTGAGTTTTCTGTCTTCAAACAAGACATAAATGACTCAACTCCCATAACCCGCGTGCTTTTAATAGCTCACCTGTGTATTCTGCATCATTTTATGTAAATTTCTTTTTGTCCCATTGACTTTGTTACACTGCTATGATCATGTTTCTTATGCATGACACACAGGTCTCGCAATGCCAATTACCTCAATGATATAATCATGGGACTATGAAAGACAAGCTGAGTGTGACAGAAACTGCCAGATGGAGACAAATGCTGACAGATAAGTTGTTTTCCTGCCATCCTCTGACTTTGGTACTGTCCCCAGGAGGACCATTGTCAACCACGGAAAAAGATTATGCCAAGTGTAATACTCACTTCAGTGGAGGAAACTTTTAAAGATTGTTTTCCTCTGTCCTCAAATATGATTTATTCAAGGTCTTCACTTATCAACTACGGGTGAGTAGAGTAGAGTCGAGTAGTGAGTGTTCTGGTTGCTTGAATCGGTTTGTGCACCTTTTTTGTTTCCAGGCTGTGTTGTTCGATTTTTTAAATGAGGTATGACAGGAGGAAACTTGCACACTTTGTGAGAGATTATTTGATTTGTAGATTATGGATTTAAGACTGGCTTTTACAAAATTTTGGTTCCAGCAACTCCCTGACTGAGTGGGGGATGGGGTTGTTCATTACAGGTAACCACCAGATGGGGTTTAGATTTCGATTATAGTTTTTAATGAAGCACGGCATCTCCCACCATTTCTACGCAGACGATTCCCAATTTACCTGCCCCTGAAAAGAAATTATGCCAGTTCTATAAAAGCATTACTGGAGTGTCTGGATCATAAATATGTCCCTGTAAAGTCAAGGGGATTATGGAATCACCACCGCCGCCGCCTCTGCTGCAGATTGGTAGTGCTAACGCGATTACTCGGAAACTTTTTCATGTATCATATACAAATGTTCTATAAGGTCATCAAAGCCTGGATAGCCCTGGACTTTTAACTTTTTAATGATAGCAAAACCGAGGTCATGGTGTTCCAGTGGTACAATTGTTGCCTCTGTTATGAAACTGGGCTCCCTGCAGCCATTTTTAAAATCCAATATTATAAATCTTGGCGTCAAAATGGACAGTGATTTTAAACTTGATAGACAGATTAACTCTGTGGGTGAATCTGTTTTGGTTTTTTTCAGATGAAGCTTTTATCTAAGCTGGAGACCTAGTAAAGTTTTATGTCATTTTGAATAGCTTAATCATGCTTTTATGACTCTTTTTTATTCCTTGGCTTTTAATCCAGGTTGAGTGTTGGGCATTTATTTCTTGGGGTCTTATTTCTTTCCTTTAACGTAAACCTTGTTTTTTTTAATCATGTGCCTATACTATTTATTGACTGTACAGCACTATAGACAACTCTGTTGTTTTTTTAAATGTGCTTAAAGTTAAAGTAAATAAAGTTGGGTGGAGATGCCACCACTAAGACCACTATGTATGTCATAGTGTGGTCTACAAGACAGCCTCAATGAAGCTGTAGGCCACCATGGGTTGATCAGCCCTCAGGCAGAATTTCATGGCTCCTGGGAGAGGAACAACTTGGAGAGGCCCGTATCCTGTAAGGGACTTCTCTATAGTAAAACTCTAGAAAGTGATTGTAAAAAGTTCCCCCTAGTGAGTAAATTATGAACCATGACAGTAAAAAACACGATATATTCAAGATAGATATCTTCAAGTCGATTCATATTTACCAAATATTGATCAATCAGACCTTGGTGTCAGAAATATAGAACCGATCTTTCCCAAATTCAAACCAGTATTTTTTCGCTCTAAGGTCTATGGTGGGTTATCCAAGAAATTTTTTTTGAATTCTGTCCCATAAACATTGTTTTTCCTAAAATATGAACTAGAAAAGTATGACATCTATTTGACAGATCTCCTCCAGTCGGTTCAGTTTGGATTAAATCAGACTATTTTAAGTGCATAATATATTAACTATCCAATATGTCAGAAGTCAGTCATTTTGACCAGCATATACCTCAGCTATGCAGTGTGATCTCCTTCACACAGAGTTTTGTTTAGTTACCGGATATGGAGATGAACTGGAACGAGACAGTTCATATGGCACACATGTCTGGAGAGTAAACTGCAATTTTTTTTTAACTTCCTGAAATTGTCTAACCATCCCTGCAGAACGGAACCTTGCGTTATCGTGCTGCGACATGAGGTGATGATAAAACAGATGAATGGAATGACAACAGGGAGCAGCAGAAACTCATTACAGTATGTTATTGAAATGAATTCAATTTGCCATCAATAAAATACAATGCAATGCAATAAATGCTTTCCAATTTCATTAGCCTCCTTGACATCAGCGCTCTGCTCACCAGCACATTTCCATGCTGTCATCAGGGTCCGTGTCTGTAGTGTGAAAGAAACATGGCTGGTTCCATCATTTATCAACTTTGGTGTTTCTATTCCCTGTTTTTTCATTGAACTCTATGGTTCTGTTCATAACTCATGAGCCGCAAAAAGAGGCAATTAGTGGTTCTGTATCCCCCTATTCAGGAAAAAGAAGGAAGTGGTACACAGTATCAATGGTAATTAACCTTTATAGACAATGTATGAGAAAGGAAATATTATTTACGATAAATGCTCCGTGATTCTCGTGAGAGAGTTTTTCAATTCCTGTGATGAAGTCTTTTGTGTAGGACCCTTAATAACCTTGGTCATGTTTACGGACAAAACAATAATAAACACTAGTCATCCGCTTCATCTTGATTCATGATTTCAATTGTTATGGCTCGTATTGTGCTGTTCATTTGTTATCCACCATATGTTTATTGCATTAGCAGCTGTAATGGTTGAGTAAGCTACTCAATGGTTAGAATGAGTGACTCACTGTGATTTACTACAGTACAGAAATATTTACTATGCTATTTCACAGTTGTGACATTATAACTGTTATTTACTACGGTAAAAAAAAAGTGAAAACAGTGAAAAGAAATTCACTATATTTCTATATATCAATGTTGTCTTAATTATGTTGATTTATTACAGTAGCAAAAAGTATTTCACAGTTGTGACATTATAACTGTGATTTACTACACTGGAAAAAACATTCACTATATTTCTATATTTCACCGTTGTGTTAATTATGGTGATTTACTAGAGTAGAAAAATGTATTTCACAGTTGTGATTCCATTACTGTGAGTTACTACAATAAAAATATGTGTACTGTGTATTTCACAGTTGTGATTTTATTACTGTGACCTACTACAATAAAAATATCTTTACTGTGATATTTCACAGTTGTGATTTTATTACTGTGATTAACTACAGTACAAATATGTGTACTGTGATATTTCAGAGTTGTGACATTATTACTGTGATTTACTACAGTACAAATATGTGTACTCTTATATTCCACAGTTGTGACTTTATTACTGTAATTTACTACAGTACGAATATACACTTCAGACACTATTACTTTGATTTTAAACAGTACATTAGAATTTACTCTGATATTTAACATGTGATTTAATTAATGTGATTAACTACAGTACAAATATGTGTACTGTGATATTTAAAGTTGTGACATTATTACTGTGATTAAATACAGTACATATATGTGTACTGTGATATTTCATGGTTGTGACATTATTACTGTGATTAACTACAGTACAAATATGTGTACTGTTATATTCCACAGTTGTGACTTTATTACTGTAATTTACTACAGTACAAATTTACACTTCAGACACTATTACTTTGATTTAAAACAGTACATTAGAATTTACTTTGATATTTAAAATGGGATTTAATTACTGTGATTTACAAAAGTACACAAATATTAACAGTAATATTTCACAGTTTTCTATTACTCAGAATTCATCAGTGAATTTATTACTGTGATTTTCAGAGTAAACTTTGAGTATTGTAAAACAGTTTACTGTGATGTGCTGTTAATTACTGTGGATTTTACAGCGACTCCTTACAGTGTATGCACGCCCAGAAATCTCTCTGTTTGTCCACGTTTGCAACATTTTTCTCCTATTTTGTGAATACTATATATTTAATTTTACATGTCAGTTACCTTTATACATTTTATTTTTCTCAGAATTACACAAATTTTTCCCTGACTTAATTAATTAATTAATTAATTTTTTTTTTTTCTGGCGAGGGACTATATCAGGCATTAGCCCTCATAACCACAAAGAAAAAAAACCTTTTTATTTTATCCTCAAACATTCTCTCAAGCTGTGTTCGACAACATTCCAAATGTAAACACTCTGACATTGGAATGTCCCGGACATTTACAGGAATAAATATTTACCTTACAGGAATTTGTAGAGGCTAATCTTGAATCAAGGGTTCTCTTCCAGATGTGCAGATATATTGTTTAGAAGAAGCTTATATAGTCTACATCCTCCGACCTCACTGTTCCATTGGATCACCAAATGTTGTTTTTATTTGCATAGACTTTATTTTTGCTTCATGGTAGTGTATTTGAATGAATGCCAATGAGAGAGCTGGGATACTTCTTATATTTGTTCCGTCTATATCCTGACTCATTTGAGCATTCTGTGATATTTAAGACATTTTTCTTCTGTTTGTGATACTGAATTTCTTTCTGTGTTGGAGAAAGAGAGACTTAATCTTGTAAATATTAAACATGATTATCAGTCATGTGTTTGAACTTAAAAAATGTTTATAACAATCTAGAACTCTGTCAGAAATACATAATAAAAACTTAAATGAAAGTGAATGTGGAAGTAAGTTTCCTGCTAAACAGCCATTGCACAACTTGCAGGAATGTACCATTTTCCTATTTATGCAGGCCTCCATAAAGAGTTCACATACTATATGTTTGTGTGTGTGTGTGTGTGTGTGTGTGTGTGTGTGTGTGTGTGTGTGTCTGCGTGTGTGTGTGTGTGTGTGTTTGTATGTGTGCGGTTGGTGTGTGCTCTTTTTGGCTGCCAATTTGCTATAAGAATTATTTTTCTTTTATGTTTGAATTCTGGTTTATTTTGCTCCAACAATCCATCTCCTGACTTTCCTTTGGGTTTGAAGTTTGTTTTTTTATTTTTTTCTGCCCATATGGCATTCAAGCTTTGAATTATAACTTCATAGACGTAATTGGTTTGATTTCTTCAGACACTTAAGAAAGTGTTTACTTTACGGCTGGGCTTGTATTAGAGCGCTCTTACTAGCACATTGACTTGAGGAAATTACATGTTTACAGTCTACCAAAATATTGCTTGTGAATGTTGATTGAAAGCTGTCGCATAAGAAAATGTTGTTGTAGATTAATCATGGTATATATAAAAATAAAGCTGAAGATAAATGAGCTGATGTCAATTAGTTTGAAAGCATGTATAATGATTTTTCAGTATTCATAAAGTTATAAAGAAAAAAGAAGAAACAATTAAAGTGAAACTAAGCATGCATTTTCATCCTCAACAACAAGGGTACATGCCCGAAAAGCCCCCAATCCCCTGTACTGCACAAGAAATGCCCCTGATTGACCGCCTCAAATTAAATGCGAAGCCATGTTTTTCTTAGATACTGCTTCCCCTAATGATTAAAATATAAAACTATTAGACTAAAATATGATGTATACAGCATAAATATCATCCAGTGGATTCATAAGCAATGAATGAGCAACCAAGGCACTGTGGCTCTGTGACTCTGTTACGCCAAGTTTTTATTTTTGTAAAAAAGCTTCCTTAGTGAGCAGGGGCACTGTAGGCTGGAAACTCTGGTTTTGCTACTTCTTGCATATTTCTTGTATATCTATTGTTTTATACTTTTATGTATATGAAGGCTAACCTGCCGTACAAAATGTGGGTATTTCACTTGTCTCTTTTGTGTAATTTGTTGCTGCTATAGCGCTGGAATTTATCTCCTTGAGTTGATTCATATGCACCAAATTTGAATTTATGGTTGAGAAATAATGACTTCATGATTTTTAGAGATACAGCCAGCCCTAGTGCAAGAAATATTAAACCGACCTTTCCCAAAATCAATCCAGTTCTTCATCTCATTAAGGAATATATGGGTAGAACATTTGTATATGATACATGAAAAGGTTTCAGGGTAATCGCGTTTGCGCTACCAATCTGCAGCAGAGGCGGCGGCGATGGTGATACCATAATCCCCTTGACTTTTCAGGGATATATTTATGATCCAGATGTCTCCTCAATATGCAGGACCTTTTGTTTGATGGATTTTCATTTGTTATTTCGTTTAGCTTTGGAATCAGAGTCAGACTCAGACTATGCACTTTAGTTTAAAGTAAAGTTTCATGTCCATTGAGTGAGGAATAGCAGGCAAAGGCTGCCAGGTGAGATTATTGTGGATGGATGAGTCATGACCTGTCCACACGCTGAGGTTTGGGAGGTGATGTCTGGTGTGGAGGACTGGCAGAGGTGTCAGAGGCATAGGAAAATAACTGGCTAACATGGAGTGAAAGGGGGAAAAACACAAGGACCACATTTTATCACAAAAATATAGAGTGATTGTTAGCAGTAACCATATAGTTAACGTGATAATCTGGCAAATAGGACCGGCCGATTAATTATAAATAGATTTCCATCTTGATTCAGACTTGTGCGATATCCTTTCTGAAGCACAAAGATTCTGCAGTATTTTAATTCATAATATAAGCTGAAGGAGAAAAACTGTCTGCACATCTGAGAGCAAAATACATATAAAAAAAATAGCATAAAGTCCGAAGAAAACCCCACTTTGTTGTATTTGGTAACAACATATGCTCACATCATATAATGTTTGATTTGGTGATCCCCTGTCTGGTATAGATACCTATCAGATTGCATGAAAATTTAAAAAATAAATAAATGTAGAGTTAATCAAAATATGAATTCTAAGCAAAAAAAAAAAGAGAAACAGTTGAGATTCTCATTTGAGCCAGAATCACACAGCCCATAATGGCAATGAATGGAGAGCTGAGGTTTTCATACTGCTACTGAGATGCAAATCCAGGAGCCAGAAGTACAAGGTAGGAGAAAAAAGGGAACGCACAGATGGCTCAGTCACTGCTGAGCCATGACACCATTTTAGCTAAAACTTGGAATGTTCCATGAAAATGGTCCTTATACACACAGACTGGAAAGATGACTTAAAACGCTGTAATTTATGCCAGGCCAATGGATGGTGGCCTATCAACAGCAAACTAAACTCCATAGTGTGAAATAGGTTTTGTAGTTTTACTGTCCAACTGTAAAAACGTAAGAGCCATGCAAAGCGGGGTCGTCTCACCACCATCTCCAGAATGAATTGTGTTTGCTGATGAACTAGCGTCTTGTCCTGGTCGTACCCCATATCTCGGTTGATTTTAGTTGGGTGAGGCTACAGCCTTCTTGCCACTGATAAGAAGGTTGTAGATAATACATAGAACTCAGGAGACTATCTTTTTTTTTTCTCCTTGCACACTTGAAACCCAAACGAGTCACTCAAATTTTTATCCAACTTATACTGACACACACTGTGTGTTTCTACCAGCAGTAAATCATAGCAGCACAAGGGGTTTGATGTGAGTTCTCAGCTGGAAGGCTGGTCTTTCTAACTGTAACAGTGGGCCTGCCTCATACGCCAGTAGCACTTATTCTCAGGCTGAAAACTGCAGCTGAAGAACTTCAAAGCATCGTAGCGTTATATCACTAAATAAAATAACACAGCACAAACCGTTAAAACAAAAAAGGCTGCGCTCTATCTAAGACAGAATGTTTCTTCTATCTAACTGACATTCTTTCTATACATTTTAGTCAATCATAGGAGACAAGTGGATGAAGTAAAGATGATATGAGATAATACATCTGTGCGAAAGTCTCTCCATAGATTTCATAGTAGTGATTTGAGCAGCAGTGGGATAAAGTATATCCCGCCTGGGAGTCCAGACACTGGAGGTGGTGGTGGTGGATGATGACTCCTATAGATCTGATAAATTATGAAGTTCGAGGATCTTTGAAGATTAAGTCGTACTGGGGAAGTTGAGGGTGCGAGTATACCAGCTCTACCAAGGAGATGGAGGAAGAGAGATACTCATTTGTAAATGTAAAATGACAGAATGTCTGCCTACGTGGACAATGACACAGGTCATAAGGTATGTGCTGTTATTCTGATTGGCATTTTTGTTTTGTTTTGTTTTCTCTATAATATTGTGGTGAAAGGATGATTTTATATGTTCTTTTAGCAAAATAATGAATAACATTCAGATAACTTTGATACTCAGGCACTGAATGTCTATACTGGAGGATGCATTGACCATATAAGGGTATAAAACAGAGATAATCAATCTCAGCTATGTTCATGTTTTGAGGACAACTCTCTGCTGCTAATCAATAAAATAAAGTTGGGAAATATAGATGAATCTTTATTTAATTATCAAATGTGTATTCATTCACCCGTGTAGATGCTCTTTGTTTCCAAGGAATGTCTGTCAGTACTTTCTCAGATTTAGAGGAACCAGTGAGGAAGAGGAGGTTATACAGAGGCAGAGGAGGAAGCCAACCAGAATAAACAAGGGAAGATGTTCAGATAAAGATCAGAGGGAGATGTTAAGAGCATATGTTAAGAGCATTTTTTAGCATGATTAAAGAAAATATAATGGACTGATTTACATGAAATTTTAACCAGAGGGGAGTTTTTGCATATGCTAGAGATGATTTCATTCTGGTAAATTGTGTCGCAGCATATAGAAGAAAATAAAATGACCTTCCATAAAGCTGGTTGGAGCGGTGCCAACTTGTGGTAAAACTGCTGTCTATTGTCAGTTTTGATTTGGTGTCGATAAACAAATTTAAATCACAGATGTAGAATTCTGAAGTTCATCCAACAAGTTGACAGTTGGAATTATTATATCTTTGTTATTTTTCATCGTATGAAGAAATGGAAACAGGGGGTGGATGGGGGGTTTGTCAGAAGGACTGCTCACAATGTTAGATGAACCATTCCAGAGGGTCTGAGAGATAATGAGAGGGTTTGTTAGGGTATCTGGTAGATTTTGAAGCTGACAATAACTCATAATTTAATAGACAAATCTGCATGAAATTTCCTTAAAAAATGATGTAACTGATTCTGATCACAATAATGTCTATCTGTCATTATTGTGCCTGCTCTCCGAATGATTTTTCTAGTTGTTTGCTCAAATATTGGATTTATTTCCAGCATTCATAACGTAAGAAAAACTTTCGTTCAGGTTCTTTCCCCTTCCTTTTTCAAAAACCTTGTTTTTAACACAAAGAAAGAAATTTTATTGAAATTCAATTGATTGAAAGTCCATAAAGTGTTTTAAAAGTAACAAATGAAAACCTAAACTCTAAATGGGCAATGCATCATGGAAAATACAGAGTGCAAATTGGAAGTTGTACTTAAAATCATGAAATTTGGTTATTCTATCCAGATACATTAGAAAAAAACCCTGATTTAAAATTCCAAAATATTCGTATGTGCGTTCCCATTTATGGTTAGGAAAGAGCATACATGAAGGGACTGAATAATCTGAACTTTCATTACATTTGGCATATTTTGAGGTGTTTCATCTTGTTTTCTTGAGATATTTTTCGAGTTAAGTATGAAAAGGAAAGAGGAAAATATGGAGAATATAGGTCATGTGAGAAAAGATGTTTTTTGAGTATAAAACTAAGAAATACATTGTTTTTGGGTACAACTTTTCTGCACCTCAGTTTTTTCCGCCACATTTATTACATTTGCAAGCTGCAACAATGTGCTTTGTTGTTTTCATGCCACTAAGAATGAGAAAGAGACAGAGGAGAAATAGGGCTGGTACAATGAAAATAGGTACTGTGCTCTGTGTCTTTGCTGTTCTCTTGCTTCTACTGTGTACCATTTATCACTGGTCAGCGAGAGAGAGCAAGAGAATTACTGAAACTCAAACATTCATCACTGTCCCATCACTCACAACCTCCACCTCACACATCCTCAGCATCTACTTCTCCTGCTTCTCCACCTTCCTTCGTTATTTACGGTATTCCTTCTGTTCAAATGTAATCAATCAGTCTTAAACTTGAATCTTGGCATCAATGCGGATGGTGATTTTGAACTGTTTTTAACCAGTTAAGGCTTTTAACCAAAGTTAAGACCTTTCCATCACTTACTGATTTTCCTATACATATACATGCTTTCATCACAATCTATCTGGACCAGATGGACCTCCGGGACCTGGAGGTGCTATTAATTTGTAGTACCGAGATTTAAGACGTTTTTAGGTAAGCCCTCACACTCCCTCCTATTAAAACATATCTTATAACTTGCCTTTATTTGTTGGATTTCGACCCACAATTAGATCTCCATCCATCCATCCATCCATCCATCATCCATCCATCCACCCATCCATATAATACCACTTATTTTGGGTTGGGTTGCGGGGGCAGCAGACCAAGAAAGGCGTTCCAGACCTCCTTCTCCCCAGCAACACGCACCAGCTCAGCCACTGAGCGATCCTGAGGCGTTCCTAGGCCAGATGATATATATATATATATAGTCACCACAGCGAATTCTGGGTCCACCCCAGTGTCTCCTTCCAGTTGAATGTGCCTGGTAAATGTCCAAAAGGGCGTCCTTTAGGCATCCTATTCAGATGCTCTACTCCTAGTTTACTCCAGATGTCTGAGCTCCTCACTCTATAACTAAGACTGAGCCCAGCTACCCTACGAAGGAAACTCATTTGGTCACTACCCAGAGCTCGTGACCATATGTGAGGGTTGGAACATAGATGTACCGGTAAATTGAGAGTTATGCCTTACGACTCAATTCTTTCTTCACCAGAGCAGACCGATACAAGACCATCCTTACTGCTGAGGCAGCGCCCAAATCGCACGAGATTTGAATGAGAATGAGATACATACAACTTTTTACTTGTGGTCTTATTGATGGTGTTGTGTATTTTGTTTTTGCTCAATACAACCTCTCTTTCAATGTGTTTTTATTGTGTTACCATTCTGTTTATTGACTCTGCAAACACCAATGAAAGCAATGAATTGGTTAGTATTTGTTAATTACAAATAGAAAACTGGTTAATTAAGCTGAGGCTTTTCCAAAGCAGATTGGAAGACAGAGCTTGCAGTTATCAGGCTCCTCTCCTGTGGAACTAGTCTTCCTTCCCCCCGTCCTTGACTGGGCTTCTAACTTCCATTTCTGGAAAGCCTTATAGTTACAGTTGTTTTTTATTGCCATAGGCTGCAAATCCTAGGGGCCTCCATGATGCACTAAGCTTTTCTCTCCTCTCCATCTCTTTGTGGATCCATAAAATTATGTTCCTGACTTGGATTCTTCCACAGTCATTTTAACCCTGTAGTTTCCGAGATTGTAGTAGGACCTCCTGCTGTGGGAACCCATGCAGTAGGTCCCTGAAACATGAAAACTCCTCAAGGACAAGGATGCATCTGAACCCAGAACTGTCTTACTGTGAGGCACAAATATCAAATTGTTTTCCAGATACTAAATGCAGAGTGGACTGGTCTGTAATCGTTAACAACATCGATTTAGATGCCAGTGCGAAAAAATCATTGAGTGCAAGTGCCAACAAAACTTTCAGTTTTAATGGATTTCAAACTGAACTTTTTCGTCTGCCCAGTGAATTATAGAGTCGTTATAGGATCCGAGGCTGTAATTACAAAGTTCTTCTAACATTTTCAAAATTTAATGGAAAAAAAAATCAAAAAGTGAAAGAACTAAAAGTGTGTGCAGTGAGGAACATGGGTTTATAAAAAAAAAACAAAAAAAAAACACTTCAAGCCTTAACAACCTGTTTCTGATTCTACCTTTTTGGTCCAGGTTTAAAATGCCACCTTATATCACTTTGAGGTATGTGGTTGTATTTGCAAAAAAAAAAAAAGGACTGGCTTTGTCTGTATTTCCTTATTAATTCCTACCTAAGAGGTTGTGGCTAGAGATAACGTAGTCGTAGTCGTCTACTTATAAGAAGATGGTTTAATCACGTTAAAGTGTCCTTGAAAAAGATACTTAACTCCACTTTGCGCGGGATGGCTGATCCATCGGGCTGTGATTGCATGAATAGTTACAGCTTCTGACGAGCAGGTGATGGGAACCTCAGCCTCTACTATATTCATGTTCATCGAGTGAATTGGTTCAAATAAATTGTGTTGCAAAGACCATGCAGTAATAGTGAATTTAACATTTATCTTCAATATTACTATACTGCTTAATGCAAAGTCAAATAAGTAAATAAATAAATACTTAATCCACCCCATCATTTGGATCCATTCCAACATTTAATGGTCCTAACTTGGCTCATACCCCACACCTCCACAAAGTTTATGAAAATCAGTTCATTTGTTTTTGTCTCGCTGGAGGATGAAGAATGTGGAGATTAGGGTGTTATTCACTTCATGCAGGATCCTATCCCAGCTACTTAACAGTCACAAGTGTCTTCCCTCCTTCTCTTATTAGAGTGATTTATGATATTTTCGGTGCTATATCCGGCACTGGCTGCTTCTACTCATTGTGAAGTCCTGTTGTCCCTGAATGATTTTTCTGTATATTTGAAAAATTAGTTGTTGACACGTCCTTGTAGTGGAAGATTAACAACTCTTAGCAGATTTAGATTTTTATTCTGTCTCTGCTTTCCTTTTCATTTTCAGCAGCTCCCCTGGAGACAGGCTTGTTATCTTTCAAATGTATTGCACTTGTCATTTACATAAGTCACGCTCTCTTAAGAAAGTGAAAATTACCCATTAACACGCCGCTCATAGGGGGAAAAAACTGACACATTTAATGACTATGAATTTTAAAAAAAAGAATTAAAAGGGATTTCTCCGTGAAAACACTTCTTCCGCTTGCTTCCACTCCATTTCCATTTCAAGCTTTGGTCGCTCTCTTTGGTGTCTCTCTGCCCTTTCAGGCAGCGAAGCATGTGATTGGACAGTAGGGATGCTCATTAACATAATGCGGCAGCATTCATCTTCAACCAGCATGGCGTCGAAGAAAACCAGTCTGTGCGTTAGTGCACATGTGTGTGTGAGTGTGTTGAATAGGGAGTTGAACACAGCACTGACACTAAGTGTCTCATTAGCAAGAAGACACTCAGTGGAAACTGCTTGTGTACTCAACTTGGAAATATCCCTGGCTGTCAGGTTGTTCCTATAATATTATTTGAAGTCCTTGGAAATGAAAGAGAGAAGTCATTCCCCAAATTGCCCATTATAATTGCCCATTGACTTTTATACTCATCCCTGCATATTTGTGTGCCAGGAGTTTTACAATGTCATTTTAATTATGGGGAGTTCAGGTGTATTCAGCTTCACAGCTGCAGCAGCATTGGGGTTTTAATTGGAAGGCTAGGAAAACCATCCACTTCATCGTATACGCTTAAAATTCAATGACAAATATAAGATTTAATGGTTGCTAGAGAAAAGATCTGCCTGTAAATTAAAAGCAATTTTTCTTTTACTAAATATATGTTCATTTATGATTGTCATGATATTCAAGAACACTGTTTTTGAAATTGGGGGGTAAGAAATACCTCAAATAATAATAGTAATATAATACATTTATAATAATAAGGGTATTCCTACTGCAAGGGGTACATTAGACTATTTTCCTAGTATCTTGTATAATTCCCTAAATAATTTTAGCCAAATTATTTCAGGAAAAAAAAGCAAACTGAAATCTATTAAAACCAAATTTTGTATTATGTATTATTTAAATGTCATTAAATGTTAAATACCATAAACTGCAAATAACAAATGCGATACAAGTTTGGTAATTGGATGACAGAAAATCAACAGAAATTTCTGGTTGAAACAGCAGCAATTCAGCAGGAACATGGAAAAAGTGGAGGATGCAGAAAAAAAAGAAAAGAAGTGCAAACTAAATTAAAGCAACTCAGTTCAATTGCTACAACAATGCTTGCTTAATTCTTAATCGGGATGACAAAAGTAGGTTTGTAATCAGTGAATACATTTTAAATCTAGGATGCAAGTGTTAACAAATACATCAGGCAATGTATTGTTCATCATTATAAAGGCATTTTTTTGCTTTCACATTCCTTTTAGCTTATCAGGGAGTGACAAAACCAAAAGGGGCTAAATTATTGAAGAAAGTTGTGACCGACTACACTGTGAACACATGAAACCATATCCATATTACAAGTCATTGGAGGCAAATAACTTTAATTTAATAATAATATATGATGGCTGAATTACATTAAGTTGCGATGATTACTAGGGTACCTGGATAGAAAACAGAGGTGTCATTAGTAAATGCACCTCTGTTGTATTTTTCTTCTTTATGACAAGTCAAAGTATTTGCAGTGAAAACAGTCTTTAAAGTTGCCATAATAATCAGAAATAATGCTTTACAACTCTCCTACCAAAAGCAGATACAGTATAAGATAGTAGTGCTTTAAATGAAGGCCTACGCTGTCATTCCCGACAGCAATGGTTACATCCTCGAGATGTCCCTGATCCCCTGCATTGTGCAATCAAACCCCATGATTGAGCTCCTCAAATTTAGTTTAAAGTTATATCCATAGTAAAGGTAGAAACAGTGAGGAAATTATGATATATACAAGATCGATTTCTTCCAGTCGATTCATATGCACCAAATTTGGACTAAAGGAGAGCCACAGCAGAGAAATTATGGCCTGAAAACTTTTGAAGATAAAGCTTACCCTAGTGTTGAAAATATATAACTGAACTTACCTAAAATCACTCCAGGTCTTCCTCACCTCACAGTCTATGAACTAATAAAATTTGAAAATTATCCATGTAAGAGTTCTTGAGTTTATCGCGTTAACTCGACCAATCTGTGGTAGAATTGACGACCCTAAAAAGTTCCCTTCTTTTCAGGGATATAATGATGTACATGAATCCCCTGACACTGCTAGAGGTCACATACTCTAGACCAGGGATACTAAAATACAAACCTTAAAGGTCCACAAAATTTTTTTTCAACGAGTCAAAGGTCCATTTATTATAATCGGTCAAGCCAAAAGCCATAATACTGTTATATTTAAGGCAAAATGTCCTTTTCATTCAAACAACAACAAAAATACGTCCTAAAATAAAATAAAATCCCATTTCTATTTTGACATTAATTCAAATAAATACTCACATAAAACATAACCCTCCATAGAATGCTTTGGTAAACAAATATTTCAAGATCTCAGGAATCAAAGTTCAATGAAAAACTGTTTTTTTCTGTCAAACACTGCTGCTTAATGAGAAAGAAGGCATCTTGTGCTTACGCAAGACCCACGCCACTCTGAGTGAGCACTCTTGCTTTTTTGTTTTGTCAGTAGTGAAGTGTGTTTTGGTTTGGTCAGCACGTGTAAATGGGCTGTCATCTCCATGCCAACGATGCGCTGATATGCTGTTACTGGGTTTACATGGTACACTTTTCTCCTTTCCAAATTAAACCTTTCCCAATTGCAATGTCGGTCGCCTTTTTACATGACTTGTGATCTCTTCCGAAACGGTGTTCGGAAGTGTGTAACACTTTCACACATGCCCGTTCATAAGGTGGCGATAATGCGTCGATGAGTTAGGCGCCGACTGCCAACAAGTGCCCAGAAGAACAATATGACAAAGAGGCCGTGCGTGGAAGTGACTTTTCTCCCATCTAACCGTCCAAATATGTTAAAATATTTAAATGTTGCATTGAATAAATTACTGTCCGATGTAGACCAATAGTGTTTTGAAGTTGGCGTATTTAAAATGCATCGCGGCACTGAAAAAACTTTATTACCTTACATGGCGATGTGCAGATACAACTCAAACAGAAAGCTTTCCGATACAGCGTTTGCATGCAGCAACTGGCTATCGGAAAGGCTTTCCCAAAAGATTTTGACTACCTCCTTGCAAGGGAATTAAGTTTTATTCGGAAAGGTTCTTTCCATTCGGAAAGGGGTGTTTACATGCAGCATTTTCTTTCTGATTAGACGTCTTTTCCAAATCTAATCGGAATTAGGCTTACAGCGTAAACCCACCTGTCAAGTGTTCAGCTCAGGGTCCACAGATATGCGGAACCGCAGGCCGCCTATTCAAGGCCACTGCTCTAGACTAATCTATTTGTTCTGATTTGAAAGTAAAACAAATTTAATGTCGAAACTACCGAGGATTGGATTTTTGAAAAACAGAGTTTTTCGTTAAAAACTCCCCCTCCCCTTGTGAGTACGATATGAACTATTAAAACAATGTATGCAAGATAGATCTCGTCAAGTCAATTCATATGCCCCAAATTTGGACTAATTTCGACCATCTGCCGAGAAAATTATGGCTCCAAAACTTTTGGAGATAAAGCTCCTCTCAGTTTTGGAAATATATAACCAACAATTCTCAAAATTTATCCAGTTCTTACATTGAGATCTATGGGGGTAAGAAATAAAGGAAAAAAAGATAAATTAAAACATTTTTGTGTTATCGTGTCAACATGAAGGATCTGTGGAGGCGGACGAGGATTATTCCATAATATCCCAGACTTTTCGAGATATTATAACTGAGTTTCATGAAAATATGCCAGATAGTTTATGCATGACAGACAAAAAGGGATGTGAAAAATTCCACTTCACTATGTAATGGGTTCCTCCCTGCCATATTCCCAACCCTTCAACCACGTCGGAAGTCAGTTTTTGTTTAATCCTTCTAACAGACCATAAGTCAAAACATATAACAGCAGAAACATTACTTCCTCGCTGCAGGTAATTCTGTTATTCCACATGGGCATTGAGCTAAGCTCTCGTGTTTAGTCTTTGCTCAGCAGTGATTACAGCGCAGACTGCTTATCGTATGCAGACAGCGTGTTCTCTGGGCTCAGAGGTCCCATTTTAAACATCTCTCCCTTTCACCTGAGCAACAGGGAGGTAAATGAGCAATCTGTTCTCACTTCCCAGTCTCTCCAGATCAGCCAAACGGATGGTAACACCAGACTTAAGGAGCAAGGTGACTAATCATAGTCAAGATTTAATATGTGTTTTCAACATTGTGGAAAAGTTCACCCAAAGGTGTTCTTACATCGGTTTGTTGATTTGCAATGCAGTTCTGGAGGTGGATATCAATCATTGCAGATCGATGTAACATGATCCATAGGATTTGTCGACATGGAAAGGAAGGATCTTTTTCTCCCTGACTGTCAGCATTTTGTGTCACGGCTTTTACAAAAAGCAACACTACTTTCATAAATCTTGCATCAAAATCACATCAAATTCAAGATTTCGATTCATATATTTGGTTATGTTTAGGCAACAAAAAGGAAACTGGTAAGGCACATTTTCTCAGTTCTTTGTTTAATATCAGGCAGTGCTGATCTAAGCCTAGATGTCGACTTAGGCCTTAATTATTTGATCACAAGTTGACTCCAAAACCTCAGTGATCTAGCTGGATATTTAACTACCGGCAGATCGCAAGCTTTCTATACCAATGCAGATAAAAATTTCTTTAGACCTGAAACATTTTTTATCCATTACCTATACAGTATCTGTGTCATTTTGCAAATAGAAAATAACGCCTGTCTGATTAGAACACAAGTGTTTCAAGAGATGCTAAAAAAAAGCAGTCACTCATGAGAAAAATATGCTTAATGAGATGAACCGAAAAGCTATTTTACCAGGCAATTGGGTTAAAATTAACCCAGTTTCAAGCAAAAATTGACAATAAATTACTTTTGTCATTCAGCCCTGCTTGCATTTTAATTATCAAACTACTTTTATTCTAAAACACATCTGTCATCTGTCTGCCTTGTGAGTGAACCTGTGTGCCTTGTTTAGTGAAAACTAAGGGTTAGACAGCTGATTGTATTCCATTCATTATCCATATTTTCTGGATCGTTAGTCTATACATAGATGTGTCATTCTCACACCTCCACACTAACATACTGACTGTGTAGAATGTAAATCATGCTAAGTTCTAGATGAATCCTGGCTGGAAATGGAGGGGAGACCACACTGCAGTTGAAACTAAAATTAAATTAGGATTAATTTTCATAATTAGTAACTACGTTTATGTTGTCATCCCCAGCAGCAAGGGCATATCCCCGAAAAGCCCATAATCCCCTGCGTTGTACAAGCAATTCCCCTGAATTGGACTCTTCAAATTAAATGTTTAAATGTTGTATATTTCACAAAACAAGCTACAAGATAGATCCCCTTTCACATGATTCACGTGCAGCAAATATGTATAAAATCGGACCAACTTAGAAAGTTCTTATTCGTAAAAAAAAAGAAAAAAACATCAAAAGGAGGGAAATATGAACTATCAAAGTAAAATATAATATACACAAGATCCAGGTGAGCTGAAAAACCAGCTACACCACCCAAGTTTCTGGAGAACTGCTCAAGAAGTTGTCACAGTATGCAGACTAATAATACCCTGCTGTAACATTGTAGCTAGAAGGGCTATTTGTTTTTTTTCGGGCTGTTGGCGATGCAATTGTATGTTTTTAAAAAAAAATTTGATGCACACATTTTCCATATTCATATCCCAAAAAAAGTCTGGGATATTATGGAATCGTCATTGCCACGGCCGTAGCAGATCCTTCATTTTAATGCGATAATTCAATAACTAACAGGGAGTAAAAGGAAGAACTGGATTGATTTTGGAAAAGTTAAGTTGTATATTTCCGACACTAGAAGGTACTTCATCTCCAAAAGTATTTAGACCATAAGTTTCAAAGAAGTGGTCTGATTTATGCAATTACATGCATATGCATTGACTCGAGGAGATCTATCTTTTATACATTTACTCTAACAGTTCATATTCACTCACTGGGGGGAGGCTTTTCTTTTTTACAAAAAAACCCTGTTTTTCAAACAAAACTTCCTAAACGCTGGTCCAGTTTAGTCTACATTTGGTGCATAAGAATCGACTCAAGGAAATCTAACTTTCATTTATCATATCTTAATCTAATAGTTCATGTGTTACTCGCCAGGGGAATCTTTTTTATGAGAAACATTGTTTTTTTCTGACATAACTTCTCATTTAATTTGAGGAGTTCATTCAGCAGGATTGTTTATATAACACAGCTGAACTAGGGGCTTTCTGGGATGTACCTTCCCTGTCAGGGATTGTGGCATATTGATCAATTCATCACTACGTAATAAACTACTGGTATACATTTCTACATCTCTTTAAAGTTCTATACTTTCATTGACTTAAAGTGCAGATATGTTAAATTATCATCCTCACTAATACTGGTCGGATTGGATTTACTGTAGCCAAACATTAATTTCTCATATATTACTGACTACTTTTCTAGATTCATCCTGGAGCTGTTTAATTTAAAACCCTTGGATTTCCCCTGAAATTGGGTAAAGTCATAGTTATTAGTCAAACTTAGAGAACTGACTTTGAAAACTAAATTAGATGTTTGGGATACTCAGGGGTCCATAAAAACTCTCAGAAGTTTTCATCAAACACTTGATGAATTTGACTTTTAAAAGTGTGTTAAAATCCTATAGACGATGAAGCTGACATTAAATGAAAAAAAAAAACATCATGGTCCACAATAATAAGCACAGAGTGAAAGAAATAAACACAGAGGAGTGGACAGTTTTTAAAGTTTCCAGATTGAACTGTAGAAAAGTTAAGGAAGGTGGAGAAGGAAGAAAATTGTTCATAGAATTGCCTGTAGACATAATGGTAACCAGACGCAAACAAGATGCTAAACAAGGTGGCAGAATCATCACAGTGAACAGGCAGACAGTATATCTTTCAGCCCTATGGCTTCATCCAACACCCCCCCTTCCCCACGTATTCCGGAAATTCCCCACACATCATCCTTAATGCATTGCCGACCACGTTTTTGGCATCGTTATTTAGTAATAAGACCATGGGTGTAATTTCCTGCCACATCACAGGGAACAATCAGAGTCGTAGTTGGGGAATAATCACTGCTTTCATGCAGAGCACCACTGCACTTACCAAATTGGAAAAATATGACTCAAATCTGTTGATATGTTGTTCTGCTGGAGCTCATTCAGCACCGCAGAAACGAGTGGAAACAATATGCTGCATTCATGGGAGCACGGTGTGATTATTCAAAATATTAATAACAAAAAAGAGAGTTTCTTGTTTGCGTGAAGAGCAGAGATACACGACAAAAAAAAGCAACAACAAATAAAAACTAAATACTAGGAACTGAGAATAAATTCTGCAGTTACTAGTCAGGGAAAAATCAGAGCAACTCAAGGTTTTCTGCAATTTGAAAATCTAAACATCACAATTAAACAATGTTTTGAATTAATTTGTTGATATTCACCTAGTTCAGTAAATTATCCTTTGTTATAAATCATAAATAATTTTTCTTATACTTACCTTCTTTCAAAACATACCTTTTACTTAGAGATCACTCAATAGGGCCAAGAAGACCACCCGTCTCAACAACAGCATCAACAGCGACATCTTTTGTGATATACCAGACAAAATTTGGACAAAATAGGATGAAGGGTTGAGAAATTATGAACTCAAAACCTTTGGATAAAGTTCCCACTAGTGTTAAAAATGTGCAACCAGCCTTTAGAAAATAACGATCAAGTTCTTCCTCGCACTAAGGTCGATGGGACAATAATATTTGAAAATTGAAAATGATCCATGAAATGTTTTTTTAGTATGAAGATAACACGAAGAATCTGTGGTGGCAGCAGTGATTAAAATTTCATGAATCTCCAGTAAACATAGTTTATAGTTCAAGACATCACATTTGTTTTAAAAGTTATATGACTTGATCCATGGGTTAGGGTCACATCCCTTAACGGCTTATGTACACATACTGTATCTCTCTAGACCGCCGAAAAGACAAGCTAAAGAGTTCACAGAGGACAGGAGAAACTATCAAAAATATTCTATAAGGATATTTTTCTCGCTATTTTCACTGAGCTGGGTTTACATTGACACTTTTCTTCATTCTGATTGCATAATTGTTAATAAAGACTTTGGGTTAACTGTTTACAGTTAGCTACTAGCATCGGGTGTTTACATTTTCGACACAATTGGAATAGCTGGCAAAAGCTGTTGGGATAAGGTCAAAATCAGACATTATACAACATGTTTTATCAGAAGATGGTAGAAGATAAGAAATTTTTGCTGTTAACGTGATGCTTTTATTGAAGATAAACGCCCTTTCCATGGATCATTTTCATTCTGATTAGGCTTTTATTGCAAATTTATTTGGAACAAAGGGGTCCTTGTAAACCCACCTAATGAGATACTGTAAAACGATACAAAGTCTGATAACAGTGTTCCAGCTGTGTGAGGCTGAATGAGATCTTGATGGGGAAAAAAATGGAATCTGAGACTAGTCGAAACTACTGCACTTTTGAACTTGTGGGAACCCATTTTCATAAAATATTTCCTCAAACCTTTTACTTCATAATTCATTAGAAAACGACTTAGGTTGAACCATATTTAAACCTTAGCACTGCAACTGAGTCAGTCTGAGGCCAAATGCAGTCGTCAAAGATAGAAGTACAAGAACTCACACACATAAGCACTCACCTGCCTTCTCTATCGCTTCCTGATCCTTGTCAGATTTGCCAATTATTGCCTGAATACCATCCTCACGGGCCGTCAGGAGCTCCTGGAACTGTCACGAAATGTAACCCGTCAGTTTCATTGTCCTCTCAGAAGTAATGTTTTGTTGAACAGCTTCAGGAGCTGACTAATCTACTCTTGTGTATATCAAAGACGAACGGATGTCGTGGCTGACGACTAACAGAAACATCAGAATACTACTGACACATGTCAGGATTTAATCATGCAATATCTATCCCTAATGCACAGAAGACTTGATACACAAATATTTATTATTTATTATTAATAAATGTTGCAGATTTGATTAAAATATATAAACTCTCTCATACTTGATCTCTTTTTTTCATGTTTGTGTAAAGTACCAGATAATTAAATCCCTACAATATCCTTGTCGGGATATTAGGGAATCATCATCCCCATCCACAGTTCTCTCGTGTCAACGCGATAACTCAAAAACTATTTCATGGATAATTTTCAGATTATATACCCACATATACCTTAATGTGAAGAAGAACTGGGGGGAGCTTCTTTTTTCTTTTTTTTCCTTTTTTAAGAAAACACTGTTTTTTAGACATCTCTTCCAAACCATTGGTCTAATTTCGTCCAAACTCAGTGCAAATGAATCAACTTGAGGTGATCTATTTTTTTATATCATATTTTATTCACAAGGGGGAACGTGTTACAGAAATGAGTTTTCCGGACATAACTAGGAGAAATTGAAAAAGTTTTCAAATTGTATTCCAACAAACTGTAAACCTTAGTGTAAGGAAGAACTGGATTGATTTGCGAGTCAAATGAATCGACTCTAGGAGATCCATCTTGTATATATGACATATATTTACTCTAATACTTCACATTTCCCTCACTAGTATTAGGATTCCTTTTCTTTTTGTAATTTGAGGAGTTCAATCAGGGGGAATTTTACAATGCAGGGGATTTAGGGATTTTCAGGGATATACCCTTGTTGTTGGGGATGACTGTGTAGGCCCATTTTATTCATTTGAGCTTTATGATTCTGAATTTAGTAAAAAGGTACATCTTGGGTCTTCTAATGTTCAAAAGTGCAAGAATAATACAGCTGTTGACTGACTCTGACCTTTCACCTTTTGCCACTTCATTTTACCTTTCTTTCAATTTGTATTTTTGCCTGAAACCAAGGAATACGTTTTTTATCCTCGAAGTTGGAGCTCATGTTTATTCATATTGCCAGGTTGCATGTCTACCCTAGATTAATTTACTGGTTTGGAACTGCCTGTATTTGCGTTCACATAATTTACGAGCCAGTTAGTCATACAGCTTGGTGGAAATGTGATGACGTGATGGATGGCTGTTTCTCCAGACACGACCTGACTGTGAGGAATCTTTAATTTGCAGACATTTGAGACATTAAATTTACTCTGATCCTTAAGTGTTTCAGGGTTTTTACTGATGCGCACATCTATTCCGAGAAACCCATTCCGACAGGGAAAAACTGAGTGGCGGTTTAAGAATGAAGTTTATTTGAACTAGAAAACCAGTAAAATGTTAAAAAAAACAAAACGATATGTCTTTGAAACATTTTATTACTGTTCAACTCAAATTATAGTACTGATATGTTTGAAGTTGGAGTTTTAGGTGTTTTTTTTTTTTTACTTTGACCTGTCTCCACTGGTGGTGGAAGAAAAAAAGGAGTAAATAAGGAATAAAAAGGGTACGGATGAGGACAGAGAGAAAAATAACAAGTGCAGAGATTCAAATATAGCGAGGAAATAAACAGGGCTGCTGATGAACTGGACAGATGAACATAAAAGAAATAATACACCGTGAAACCAAAAAAATTAAGGTGGGCAGACAGCAAGAAACAGAATTATAGGAGAAAGAGAAGGGTGTAAGATTACATCTTCAATACGTGATACTGAAGCTCTTTGTTATAAGGTGCTGAAAGCATTCAAAAGGCATAAACTACTGAAAAGCTATTGGAGATAGCTAACCCTAACCCTAACCCTATTCAGGAAATACTGACACCACCAGCATATTACTGACAAATGGAGTTAAACTAAAAAAGTCGATATGTAAAATTAACACTCTAAAAACTAAGCCTATTCTGGTGTATATGCATGCGATGTACAAGTAATCCCCCTATTTGAACTCCTCAAATTAAACATGAAGTAATAAATATGATTTATAGTTCCCCTCGATTTGAGCCATTGGTACCAAATTTGGACTAAATCTGACAAAGAGATAGGAAGTAATGTACAAAAAAACTCTGATTTTAGGCAAATAAGCTCCCTGTTGTGAGTAAGATATGAAATATGAGCGTAAAAAAAATGATTTATAAGATAGTGTTGGATTTACGCAAAGAACTTTTCAAAATCAATCCAGATATTCCTCGCAAGAAGGTCTATGCAGGTGTAAAGTTTGAAAATGACCCATGAAATATTGATTGCGTAAAAATAAAAGATCTACGGCGGACGCAGCGACAATTCCTTCATACCCCGGCGATGTAATTACCACCGCTGTAAGGCTGATAGATCCAACGCACACCAACCAGTTCCCATTCTCTTGATTTGTCCTGAAACTTAACATAAGTCTATCCAGGTCACTAAAGTACGACTCAAAACCTAACAACAGCAGATAAAAATGTGCTTTTTAGTCTAAACTACAAAGTAAACAGTGAACAATAGCATTAACCTGTGGTTTAGTGCACACAAATTTACAAAATTAACTCTATAATTAAAAAAATATATATTTTCAAACTCACCTTTAACAGTTTTAGCAGAGCATAATCCACCAGTGATTTTGAGAATTTAAGGCCCAAAACTTCCAGCTGCTCCGTATAAGGACATTGGAAATCAAATCCATCATAACACAGTTACCCAATTCTCTTAACAAGCTATTGTAATTCAGGTGACCTGTCTGGAGTCTGAGCTGAACATCTGTTTCCACTTTAAGGCACTCTGGATGACCTGACGCAATTGTTAAAGGGTCGGACGGGAGTTTTGAATGTAAAGAATATATTGGAGATGTTGCGGGTAAGTTTAATCTAATCATTAATCGTTATTTCATTGAATGTGGT